>JABBMZ010000109.1:0-100990 GCA_013403795.1 Teratosphaeria pseudoeucalypti | reverse complement strand
GGGGGGGGGGGGGGGGGGGGGGGGGGGGGGGGGGGGGGGGGGGGGGGGGGGAATAGGGGAAATCGGGGGGTTTTACCGAGTTTGGCGTGCCGATCGAGTCCTTCGATCAGGGGTTCGTAGGTGAGCATCCAGACCAGGAAGGCGTCGGTGGCGGTGCGCGGGGCGTAGGTCACCTAGCCTGCGCCGTGGCCGGGGGAGAAGAGGATCTTGATGGGGCGGGTGGGGCTGAAGACTGGGTTGATGGCGGCGTCCATTTTGTTTGGGGGGGTTTAGTTCTAGGGGTCTGGGTAGGTAGGTGGTGGGGGACCTGGGCTTTTTGGGCTTGGAGGGAATAGATCAGGTGGTGAAGTGTAGGGTGACCTAGGATGTTAGGGGCGGGCATACTTCATGAGGCAGGCGAGTCGACTTCCTGCTCAGTCTTCGGGTGCGACGGCTCTACTAGTGATAAAAGCTCTGCATACCTCCGTCGTCATCGGCCGTGGCTCCTGGGGTGTCTGATGGCGGTGGCTGCTTCGCCTCTCAGCTGCGCTTGCCCTTGAGGCCTGTCCTGGCAAGGACGACGTATCGTCAGACCGAAGCAAGGATGTCGACGTCGAGGTGTCTCCTCGGCTACGCACATCATCAGAGACCAAAGCATACCGACAGCAGAGCATCGAATCGACACATCCATCCCAACCATCCTCCACACCCAGCAGCAAAGCATGAGCCATCCCCAAGAAGCCCACATATGGCACCCCCCCCCCCCCAACCACAGAGCACCGATCCCCCCACCACAACAACCCGAGCCCGCCACCCACCAACCCACCACCGTGGTTTTGCTTGGGAGACTTGGGGCTAGTGTGCAGGTCGTGTGGATGTTTGAAACGGTGTCTTTTTGACTTTTCTGTGGTTCTTTTCACTTTGAATGGGTCGATCGAGTGACACGATGCTGGCTGATGGACGTAAAGACTCCAAGGAGTCGGTTCTGTATATAACAAGCACGCTCTAGCGTATAGCTCACTGTATCAAGCGATCGAGACGGCAGCGAACAGTACTACCCAATCCGCGGCTGTCTCACCACACGCGAGCACTGCTGCACTGCTGATTCCCGTCGACGCCACTGGCTCCCCGCCCATCCTTCAATCCAATCTCCTGCTGAGATCGAGCTCCCAATACCTCGCCGCACGATCGAGCACCGACTTCTGCACATAGCCCACGATCAGCACCGACGGTTGACCCCGGCCATCCAGCCTCGAGAACGCCACGCCCATCATCCTCGGCGACCGGCGGACCAGTCTCTCGAGGGGCACTTCGTCGGCCAGGAAGGCGACCAAGGCGGTCAGGTTGACGAAGGCGCAGTCGATCAGCTCGAGCGAGGTGAGGGTGGCGGCGTGTCGTCGGATGAACCTCTTAAGGTGCTCATTCGATCGACCGTGGCGGCCGCGGATGTTGACGAAGCTGACGTGTCGGAGGTGGGGGATGTGGAGGTCCGCGACGTGCTTGAAGGACATGTCGAGGGTGGGGTCGGGGTGCCAGGATGGGCGGGTGTAGACGGTGGGTGGGGCTCGGAGGTCGAGAGAGCGGAGGTTGGGCGTGCTGTGGCAGAAGGTGGAGAGGGTGGCGGGCAGGCGGTCCAGGAGACTCAGGCCATCCGGATCGTCGGTCGTGGTCCTGCGGCTCGGGGATGGAGGGTCAGCGATGGAGTGATGTCTGGGGACATGATGGATGTCGCGCCTCGGACGTACCAGGTCTTGAGATCCAGTCTGAGGGAGGTCATGACGTCGAAGTGAGGCCCGCATTCGAGGGGCATCTCTCCCCGTCGCACGTCCAAGGCGGTGTAGGGCAGGGGTTTCTGCACGCTGAGACAGCCCAGGCTCGCATCTCTGCCGGAAGCATGGAGCGCGGTGAAGATGACCTTGATGCCGCGTTCCTGCCATCGATGGGTGTCGTCGGGCGATGCCGGGAGTAACTGGTTGCGGGAGGTGCTGTCCCTGGGGTCAGCCGACACACCCACGTCGGGGTCGGGCGGGATGGGGCGGCGGGGAGACATGAACGCACAACTTGGCGCCATCGTAGATGTAGAGGCTGTGCAAGGCTCCCAACTGCGCCAGGGCGGTGGACAGCGGGCGGATCAGATGGCCGGCTGATCCCGTCGGCGACCAGGTGCTGAGGCGGAGGTATTTCACACCGGCGGCGACGCGGTCATGGGTGGCGAGGTAGTGCAGGGCGTCGATGCTGCGGGTGGTGAGGGGGATGAGCTTGAAGGGGAGGGAGTATCGGGCGTAGGAGGACCAGGCGGCATCGCGGAGACGGGTGGAGGTGGAGCGGAGGATGTCGAGGGTGTCGGCGTCGCCGAAGGTGTAGTGGTCGCAGATGGCGGCCAGGAGCTCGGGCGGGAGGACTCGATCGAGGGAGGGCGTGGCGGGTGCCATCTTCATCATGTTCATCATGTCCTCGTCCGTCTTGATGATGATGATGATGTCTGGGGGGCAACAGACGCCAAGAGGGGGCCACACACAGCGTCGTTTTCAGCCTCAGGCTCGTGAGGATGACCTTCGCAAGCGCTGTCGTCGGTGTCTAGTCTGTCGTCTGTAGTGAATAGTCGGTAGTCTGTAGTAGTAATCGTACTTGGTGGGATGTTGATGCCGTGGGAGGGTCAGCCGAAAGCTGCGAGTCAGCGCGGGAGAACTGGCTGATGGGACCTTATTAATGAGCCATCTCCCAGACACGCAGTGAGTGGATAATCATCTTCACAAATACTTATGCATGAGGAGGTGGATGTGATGTGATGTGTATAGGTCCATTGCCGTGACTACTTTTCATCAATCATGATGATACTAAATTAGGCAAGTAAAGTACATAAATAATCCTATATCAGGCAAGTCAAGGACAGATATAATACCCTATTAGGCAAGTAAAGTACATACATAAAGGACGTAGGAAGGTACGACCGAGTGAAACCCGGCGCACGGGTACCCACGACGTCACTCTGCATCGAGGCTCCTCCGCACCTTCCCAGTTCGACATATGCTACTATACATAACTCCCCTTCACAACTCCCTTGCACAATTCAATCATGACACAAAAGCGCATCGAACAGTGGGAGGTGGAGCGGTATTGGGACATCTTCGCCTCCCTCTCCCACGGCGCCTCGCACCTCGACGGCAGCCAGGCCGCCTCGGTCCTCAAGAACTCGCAGCTGCGCGACGACCAGCTCGAGAAGATCTGGGACCTGGCCGACGTCGACGGCGATGGCCGCCTCGACTTTGAGGAGTTCTGCGTCGCCATGCGCCTGATCTACGACCTGATGAACGGCGAGTACCTCGACGTCCCCCCGTCCCTGCCCGACTGGCTGGTGCCCGAGACCAAGGCCCACCTCGTCCACGCCCAGAGGGCCGTCAAGGGCGGCGGCGAGACGTTCGGACGGCCGGCAGAGGATGACGACGACGACGACGACCAGAGCGGGCTCAAGGATGGTTTCGATTGGTACATGTCCCCCTCCGACCGCTCCAAGTACGAGGACATCTACACGGCGAACCGGAATCCCCAAGATGGCCTCATCGCCTTTCCCGCCCTCCAGGACCTCTACGACTCGCTCGACGTCCCCGACACCGACGTGCGCTCCGCGTGGAACCTCGTCAACCCCAAGAGCGAACCCGGCATCAACAAAGACGCCTGCCTCGCCTTCCTCCACATCCTCAACAACCGACACGAAGGCTACCGCATCCCCCGCTCCGTCCCCCCCTCCCTGCGCGCCACCTTCGAGCAGGGCAAGATCGAGTACAACGTCGACCGCGTGCGGAGCGCGGCCGACCGCTGGGGCACCAACAAGCGCGACGACACCCCGACCGGCAAGAAGGCCAAGTTCGGCGACACCTACCTGACGCGGCTCGGCGTCGGCGACCGCCGACCCAAGGGCACCGACTTCTCGCACGCGCCCCGCGACGCCGAATGGGAAGAGGTGCAGCTCAAGAAGCAACTGCGTCAGATCGAGGACAAGATGGCCAAGGTGGAGGAGGCGGCGCGACGGCGACGGGACCGCGGCGGTCGTCGCGAGGACTCGCGCCCCGCCCTCGTCAAGCGCGAGCTGGAGCAGCTGATGGACTACAAGCGACGGGAACTGCGGAAGCTGGAGAACGCCGAGGGCGAGGTCAAGACCGGGCAGAGCCTCCAGGCGTTCCAGGACGACATCGCGATCGTCAAGGAGCAAGTCGAGGGCCTTGAGGCGCATCTCCGCAAGCGCGAGGCGGCGTTGCAGGATCTCCGGGAGCAGATCGAGGCGGAGAAGGCGGGGGGGGCGGTGATGCCGCGGGTGTGTCGGTAATTCTTGAATCCTACCTGCTGAGACTGCTCATGAGGGCGGTGCTCCCACTGTGACTGTTGAGGACGGTGACTGCTTGTGCTTTTGATGTCGGTGACTGCGTGATGACAGTGATTGCTTGACGCTGGTGACTGCTCGTGCTTGATGACTGCGCGATGCTGGCGACTGCATGTGCTTGACGACAGTGACTGCTCAACACCGATAACTGCTACCCTCTCGTCAAATCGCCCATCACCTCCACCCAGGACACAACCAACCGACTTGATCCGATCGACTAGGTCCTCAAAAGCCGCCCGGGATAGATGGGGTCCCATAGATAGGGTATGCTCACGACACTTACATCTGGGGGAGCCGACAAAAAAGTCGTTGCACAGGCACGGCATCAGTAAGGGAACCGTACGGTCCGACCATGACTTTCTGTTGATGGGTGTAACGTTTGGCACAAGGAGACGATTTATTTCCCCTCCTTTCACCAGAACAACATGAGAAGAGCAAACCACTCAGACCTTCTAGAGCCATCTATCCTGACCCCTCCCCCTACCCCCGCCATGCCTCCTGTCAAAAGCATCTACGCCCCATTCGTCGGCTGACTCGGCGCAAGCGGCTGCAGAAACACGTCAGCACCATCACCCCTCTCAGACGAGATCAAAATGAAAAAAACTCACCTCGACATTCCAGATCCCCTCCGCATACTCATCGATGCACCGATCGCTCGAGAAGAAGCCCATCCTGCTCACGCTCAGGATCGTCTTGGTGACCCACGCCTCCTGATCCCGATACGTCGCATCGATCAGCTTCTGGGTCTCCAGATAACTCCGGAAATCATCCGACACCAGGTAGTAATCGCCGTGATCCACGATGCTGTTCACCAGCGCACTGAACTGGCCCGCGTCCCCAAAGCGGCCCGACTTGATGGTGTCGAAGACGCGTTGCAACGCAGGGTCGAGATGGAAGTCCCCGTAGAAGTGCTGGTGGCGCAGGTCTTCGACGTCCTCGGCGAGGTTGCCGAAGAGGAAGACGTTGTCTTCGCCGACCTCGCGCGTGATCTCGATGTTGGCGCCGTCGCAGGTGCCGATGATGAGACCGCCGTTGAGCACGAACTTCATGTTACTCGTGCCGCTGGCTTCCGTGCCGGCGGTGGAAATGTGCTCGCTGATGTCGCTCGCGGGGACGATGATCTCGGCTTTGCTGACGTTGTAGTCTTCCAGGAACACCACTTTCATCAAGTCACCAATCTCCGCGTCCGCGTTCACGACGGTGGCGACCTGGTTGATGAGGTGGATGACCGTCTTCGCCATCCAGTATCCTGGCGCAGCTTTGCCACCGAAGAAGTGCACACGCGGCTGCGCCTTCTTGCGCTCCTCCGGGCTCATGTCTTTGAGCTCGAGATAACGGTGGATGACGCCAAAGATGTTGAGTTGCTGGCGTTTGTACTCGTGCATACGCTTGACCTGGATATCGAACAGCGATGACGGGTTGACGGAAATGCCGTGGACTTCCTTGGTGTACTTCGCCAGGCGTACTTTGTTGGCATACTTGAGTTCCTGGAACTCCTTCCGAAACTCCTTATCATCCACGAAAGCCTCCAGCTTATGTAGCAGCGTGAGATCGCGGAGGAAGTCGTAACCGCCAAGCTTACTTGCAATCAGCTCAGACAAGCGTGGGTTGGCCTGGTGCAGCCATCTCCTGGGTGTGATGCCATTGGTCACATTCGTAAACTTGTCCGGCCCGTACACCTTGACAAAGTCCTTGAAGATGGTCGTCTTGATCAGGTCCGAGTGCAGCTCCGCCACACCGTTGACCTTGTGGCTACCAATGACAGCCAGGTACGCCATGCGCACCATCTTCGGCTGACTTTCCTCGATGATCGAGACGCGAGACAGCATATCGCGCTCCTTCGGGAAGTTGCGCTCGACATACTGCAAGAAGTTCAGGTTGATGTCGTAAATGATCTGCAGATGTCTGGGCAGCAGGTGTTGAATGAGCGGAACACTCCACTTCTCCAAAGCTTCAGGGAGCACCGTGTGGTTGGTATAGCCGAAGGTCTGCTGCACAATGGACCACGCCTCATCCCATTCCAATCCTTCCTGGTCAATGAGGATGCGCTGCAGTTCCGGGATGGCCAAAGTGGGATGCGTGTCGTTGAGTTGGATAGCGACCTGGTTCGGGAAGTCCTTCCATGCCTTTTTGGACTTCTTGAAGCGACGTACAATATCGAACAGCGATGCCGCACACCAGAAGTACTGCTGCTTCAAGCGGAGCTCTTTCCCCCGTTCCAAACTGTCGTTGGGGTACAAAACGGCTGAAATGGTTTCCGCCCGCTGCTGGTCCGCGACCGAAGCTTCATACTCGCCACTGTTGAACTTGGTGAAGTCAAACTCCCCATGGCTAGCTTTACTGCTCCATAGGCGAAGGTTATTGGTCGTCCTCGTTCCAAACCCGGGCACGGGGGCGTCGTAAGCCGTGGCCGTGACGATCTCTCCGTTCTCCCACACAGACACCTGCTTTCCGGTGCTCTCGTCCGTGTACTTCCTCACGTTACCATAGAATTGCACATCGACCGTGACATCATGTCTCGGGAACTCCCACGGGTTGAAATCCAACCAGTAGTCCGGCACCTCCACCTGATATCCATCAACAATCTCTTGCCTGAAGATACCATACCGGTACCTCAACGCGTAGCCCCAAGCCGGGTAGTTCAGCGTCGCAAGCGAGTCCAAGAAACAAGCAGCCAGACGTCCCAACCCACCATTGCCCAATGCAGCGTCCCTCTCCTGGCTGATCACGTCTTCCATTCTGAAACCAAGATCTCCCAGACCCTTCTTGGCGATGTCCTTCATGCCGACGTTCAACATGGCGTTGTCCAAGGCTCTGCCCATCAGGAACTCCAGGGAGAGGTAGTAGACCCTCTTGGGATCTGCAAACGTCTGCTGCTGCTGCGTCCGGTTCCATTCAATGACCAGGCGATCACGAAAGGCGAGGGCGGTGCCTGCGTAGGCGGCAGCTTCATCGCAGTTGAACAGGGAGCGGGCCAGGGTGGTCTCGATATGTCGGACGACTTCGCCTTCGAACTCGTCGGCTGTGGTGAACTCGCGAGCGGAATGCTTCTTCCATCTGTGTCAGACGTCCATGTCAGGCTCGAATCATCAAGTGGTGGTAAATGGTTCGTGTGTTGGTCTTACGCTTCACGCTGTGGCTCAGGAATGCTGGCCTCGACACTCTTGATCTCTTGCGGTCCGAATCCCGTCACCGTCCTCTTATGCTTCGGCCTGCTGATGCCTTGAGGGCCAATGGGTCCCTGGAAGTCGGTGATGGGAGCAGAAGTGGAGGGACGTCTCTGCCTGTCACCCTTCTCAGGCAGAGCCGGGGCTGGAGTCGCCATCTTCGTGATTCCTCCGCACGTGAATGTTGGTCAACGACGAGGGGAGGTGTAGATAGAGGTAGCTCTGGACTGTCGAGGGACCGATCCGTTTCACAGCTGACACCCGACACACCACAAGCGAGCTCGATACCTGAGGAACGTTGGAAGCTTTCGGGTGAGCATTGGCAAGCACTGGTTGGCCCAGGGTCTCGAGCTAGCGAGGTACGAGGCTCGCATGTGAAGGGAAGCGGGGTAGCGCGCCCCACAATCCCCCCCCACCATCAACCACCTCGAAGACCTCGCTCTGGCCCTTTGGTTTCCCCAACCATTCGAGACGCATAATACTGCACTCTCAAGAAAGACTGCTCTCTATCCGGATCTCCGATGACCAACTCTGGATGTGTTCATGTTCTGTCCACATCATTGCTTGCGGCTCAGCCGGCGGAAGACGGCAACGTCGGTTCTCTGCGGCAGCGGGGACATGTGAGATGTGGCGTGCTATACAGGTGCCGTGGTATGACACGGTCGTCATCCTCGCATATCCCACCCAGGTAATCCCTACCAACAGTCAAGTCAGTCAACAATCCTCTCGATTTGGGCCGAACGGCTGATGCGTACTATCGACCAGTCACTAAGAATGACAGCAAGGTCAAAGAGACAATATCTGCTTGCGACAATGAACATGTACTGTCAGTATGGAAGAGGGATGAGATCCACATTATGCATACCTACACGATCATGCCTACAAGTGCGCTCGATTCATCGTAGCCAGTCCATTTCGGCTTTGGGATTGTTCCTGTTCGTGAGCTGTCCTCTGAGTCCATTTTGGCCCTGCATTCACTGCCCAATTTCCATTCGGGGGGGGGTTTTTTTTGACATCACGCGGCTGAAGCACAGTCCCAGCCCGCGCCTCGAGAAAAGCACCTCATCTCTGCCTCAATTTCATGCTCTCACTCAAACTCTCCACGACCTGCCACCCGATCTCGCCTTGGTTATACAAGTGCTTCGCCAATCCCTTGACAACCTCGACCTGCTCCTCCGGCGTCAAGCCCGTGATGGCAGTCTCAATCACACTGCCCACGCTGGCCTTGTAGACCGCAATGAAACTCTGGTAATACATAAATGCAAAAAACCCCATGATGAACTGACAGTCCATCCGATCAGTCATTCCGCCGTGGCCTGGGATAGAGTCGCCGAAGTCCTTGATGTTGAAGGTGCGCTTGAGGCCGGAGGCGAAAAAGCCGCCGAAGGGCGCGATGAGCGAGGCGAAGGTCGACATGACGAGGATGTGGAGTTGCATAGGCGAGACCGAGATCGTGGTTGGGAGCCAGATCCAATTGTGCGGGACCATGGGTAATTGGTACGTCCGAGGAATGAAAACCGGATTGACCTCACACTCCAACCCAGTAAAGATGTTCGCTCCCAGGTCATTGACCGGGCAGATGAAGTATTTGTACCGCATCAATACATTCGTCAACGCGAAGCCTAGCACGATTGTGCAGATCCAGGCGCCGACAAATCCTTCGACAGTCTTCTTCGGGGAGAGTTTGATGAGTTGGGTGCGGCCGAAGGTGATGCCGCAGACGTAGGCGAAGATGTCGTTGGTGATGACGAGGGAGACGGGCAGGAAGAACCAGATCATGCCTTCGAAGATGTTATTCATGATGAAGTGCGCCTGGACAACGATAAGGTAGAGGGCCATGTGGGTCCAGGCGAATTGGGTGAACTGAAATTTGTAGTGGCCCTTTTGGAGGGAGGCGACGAAGAAGACGAAGCCTACAATTATCAGCCGAGACGCATTTGATCCGCGAATGTGACTCTGGACTCACCCATCACATAAAGCATAAATGAAATGAACCGATGATGCGTCGCGAACGGCAGCAGCACGCGATCAATCAGCACAATATGCTTGAAATAGTAGATGACGCTCTCTCCATATAAGAAGTACATTGTGCTTCCCAAGAAATACCAATTCAGCGTCTTGGTGAACCGCAGACTCCTGGCTCTGCTGGGCACGTTGGAAATGGCAATGACCTCCTTGAAGCTGATGATTTGGACGGCGGTGACGATGATGATTACGTATATGTGGCCAGCGAACATGGATCCAAAGAAAATGGCAATCATGACGAAGGTCCAGATGGCGCGGGTGATGAAGGTCTGGCGCTTCTTTTCGAATTCGGATTGTGGTTTCTGGGCGGGCTATGGAAACCACATTAGCCAAAGGCTTCCAGCAAGGAAGTCTGCATGATGCCTTCCTGGAATACGGTGTGGAAGGCTACCTTATCATCATCCTCATTTTCCGTCGCCCATCCGCTGGCCGTAGTATCATTCCGATCAACCTGCGGCCGCTGATGCTCTAATCGCTCGCGAAGATGGCCATTACTCCTGCTCGGGCTCTTAGCCCCACTGGCCCTCGTCGGGCTCCTCGCGTCTCCGTTCATGTCTTGACTGCTTTTGCTCAGGCGACGCTCGCGATTCGGAAAGTTGACCTTGGCTCCCTTTGTCATGGCCGGGCCGTGCTATTCCTAGGTATGTAGCTTCGCAGGCTGACAGGCTGCTGGATTTGGCGGGGGAGCACGCACGTGTCGGCGGGTGGATGTCTCGTGTGCAGTCGCGGAGCTGGCTATGTCATTATGGTAGTGGTGCAATGGCCTAGTGACTGCGCCGGCAGGCTTCGCGTGATGTTTGCAGAGAGAAGTCAAGAAAGTCGTTTGGGTGAGCTTGTTTTGGGTGATGCATGATGATGAAGGTCGGCCTTTCACGTGCTTCAATGTTGCTTGGCGTCGCGCCTCGCGTCTCCGAGATCGACACGTCTGAAACCAGTTCAAGACCGTCTAGCTGCGTGGTCTTGGGCTGACAACTATTGACGATGTCTGGGTGCAATGGGTGACGACGATTTCTTCAGTGACGATGACTTTGACGACAGTACATTGGTAGAGCTGGAACAACATGCCCTCACCTCCACCCAGAAGCCATCAGTCACGAATGCACAGCGGCCAGCACAGCCAGCACGAAACCCGCCGTCGAAAGTCGCACCAATAAACAGAGCCGGCTCACTGAACAAGAATCTGCCATGGCGGCCACCGCAAGCCAAGGCCTCGTCGGTCTTCCCGTCGCGAGTCGTGCGTCAGCCCAGCGCTCCGTCCTCGTCCGACTACGGCCTCGATGATGAAGATGTCGTCAACCTCGACGAGCCCCATTTGGCCAATCATGCTGCGGGGGACTACACGAGGGCTCAATCGAGAGCATTGCGGCCGTCGGTCCCTCCCCGTCCTGTGTCAAGGCCGGCGGCACTCGATCCCGAGACGGAAGCCGCGTTTGCTGCCGCCGACGCTGAGCTGGGCGCGCACGTGCCCGGTCAATGGAGTCACGCACCGCATCTACAGCCTCCGGCCAACGGAGACATCGATGTGTCCTCCCTGCAAGCACGAATAGCAGAGCTCGAGGCAGAACAGGCACGGTTGAGACAAGCCGAGCAGGACGCCCGGAATGCAGCGTTTGCGAAGCAGGGCGAGATCGCCATCGTGCGCTCGAATCAAGAGAAGGCGGCCAAGGAGTATGAGAGACGGATAGAGGTCATGAAGAAGACGTATGCGGACGATGCAGCCAGGCAGAAGCAGGAGCTGGACGCCAGTCGCAAGGAGAACCAGAAGATGCAGACCGACAACCGCTTTCTACAGCATGATCTGGCTCAGGAGGCCGAGCGCGCAAAGCGAGCGGGCTCTGTCAAGACACGGCCTACAGCGTCCGACAAGGAGAAAGAGACGCCCAAGAAGGCGAAGAGGACAGGCTTGGGAGATGGCTTCGATGACGAGGAGGTGCGCGTCATCAGTCCGAGCAAGAGCAAAGAGCGACCGAAGGATCAGACACCAAGGCATGCGGCTAAGAGGAAGCGTACAGCTAACGAGAGCCCTGCTCCAGCTCTGTCATTCACACAGCCGGTCAGGCAAGACAGCAATGATCAATCGGCTGCCTCTTTTGCCTCCGTGGCTCCCGAGGCGCCGGCTGGGTTTTCTGTAGAAGACGACAGATATGCTTTCATGCAGCGCCTGTTGAATCATCGAACGCCGGAAGGCCACGTGCGTTCGATTGAAGCTCTGACCAAGCATGCCTTTCCTACGCAACCAGAGATGACACTCTCTTCCATGCTTCTCGATCGATTGTCGTGCCCTGGACCTGCGAAAGAGGCAGAGTATATGCCACTGAAGCTGTCGCGGGCTTTACTCGACGTGTGGTCACGTTGCTTGGATGACCAGTACTATGCTGCTCAATACCTCATTCTAGATCTCCTCAACTTTGGGATTGCTTATCAACTAGCGTCTGTCATCGCGCAGCTCATCGAGGACGCCGTGCCTGTGTGCATGCGGGCAATCAAGGAGATCTCCCACACAAGACTACGAGCGTCCAAAAATCCTAAGGTGGCTGCGAATCTCGATCGCGAGGCCTTCACGAAGTTGGAAGAAGAGGCCGACGTTGATGGCGTGCTCGAACTACTGCTTCGGTTCTGCCAAGCAGCGAGTCTTGTGCCGGGCCGTATCGAAGCTTTTTGGCAGGAGATTGACTTCACAGACCTCATGGCCCTGCTTCAAAAGGCGCAGCCAGTCAGCCAAATAATCACCGCATTAAAGCTTGTCGCACTCTCAGCACAGTCGGACTCCTTTGGCAGCGTCGAAACCACCGACAGCCTCGGCAATACAGAAGATCAAGCGAAACGGGAAAATGCCCTCATCGACCGCCTATCCACTCTTCTCCATGAGGCACCCGAGGTGCCTCATGATGAGCCCCCTTACACCGAGTCAGAGATCACGGAACTGCACCTCGAGATCCTCCGAGTCTTCCGCGCCATGTGCCTCACAGCCCACTGCTGCTCCCTGCTCGCCCACCATCAGTACGCTGTTGGTCGCTTCGTCCGCTTTCTCAACAGCCAAGTCGACAAACTCTACACCGTGCCCCCCAGCGTTGGACTCACACCCCAGCTAGCCTCAGACGGCACACCGATTCCCACTACCCATGATTTAGTCGCCAGCACCGTCAACACGACCATCAGGATCATCTACCATCTCCTCCGCACCCACGACGACAGCATCGACATCACGCAGAAGTACCGCACGGTCCATGGCGGGCATAACAAGTTCTTAATTTCCATGTCGAGGATCGCGTTTAGTGATCAGTTGGTCTTCGAGCAAGGGATCGAGGAGGAGGTAGCGGAGGCCGCGCATGAGATCTTGAACAATGCGTTGAGTCCAGAGGAGGGCGAGGCGCTGGCTATGGCGGTGGAGACGCCAAGGGGGACGAGGGCAAGTCGCGGGGTGGTTATGGGCGAGGAGGAGACGAGGGAAGAAGTTTTGGTTGAGGATGCTGAAATGGGAGAGGACCCGGGGTAGGATGAGATTGGGCTGAGCTTGTGTGGTATGTGGACAGCAGTACAGCAGGCTCAGCAGTCTGTTCTACATTGTGTACTTCGCGACTCAGTACGCGGCTGGCATTATTTTGCGGCGGTTGCCGACTGGCAAGTTCATTGGCGCCACGACCTTTGGTAAGCAATGATGCAGCTTGCACGGTGGCAATAAGCTTACCAACTGTGTGCAGGCTGGGATATCTTATTGATCACGACGCCAGCCTGCAAGAATTCGGGGTATCGGTGCAAATCGCTTTTTGTTGGACGTGACGGAGGCGGTCATGAATCTGGGTTCCTTCCTAGTGATGGCGATGTGGTCGGTTTGCTGATATCGATTCGTGCCATACACTCGACTGATTGTATCACTGGTACCAGCAAGCCGAACAAGCCGTCCGCCTCATGACATACATGAGTCCGATTGGGCTGGGCTGGTGATGCCATTGGTCAACTAATCGATCAACTAGTTGACTACTTAAGTGAATCTTGGCCCGTCACAGTGTTAACACAACATCATCCGCTGACATTAGCAGTAAACAATTGATCAAGCAGCCGATAGTGTCATTGTGCAGTTGACGGTACCGTTCAGCAATCGACCGATATCAACAAGTCAACCAGTTGATTGATCGATGGAATCACTGAACCACACCAGGTCCCAACTTACACCCCTATCAACTCAACTCAACCTCACTCACACACAAGATACACGTATCCTCCAACCCCTCCACCTTCCTCTCGTTCATCCGCCGGTACTCCTCCGTCCCCAACATACACGCATAGTGCCACACCGTATCATACTGCACCAGATTCGCATCATCCCACACCTGCCCCCCTTCCCGCGTGCCACCCCCACCACTCCCGCCCGCACTATCCGTGTTCCGATCCCGGATAGGTCCATCAAGACCCCCCATGAACTTCACGCTCGCGCCCGCCGAGTCACCACAGGTCCGCTTGAAGTCAGCCATGTAGGCGTCGTGCGTGCTTCGGTCCCCGTCCTTATACTTGAACAGATTGAATAGACTCACGGGTGCGTTTGCGAGGTGCTCCGGCAGCGCGGTGGATAAGAACTGGGACATGGACTCATCGAGCCTCAACTCTCCTGGTCCCGATCCCGCTCCACCAGGCACCACCGCATCCTGCGGTATCCCGCCCCTTGCCCACGGCTCCGGTAACTTGGGCGTTGCAGACGACGCTTTCGGCTTCAGCCCAGCATTCGCGACCAGGGCTTCGTACTCGCTGACCGGCACTGCGGTCTGGAAACTCAGGTGTTCCTTTGCGAGTTCGAGGGCTGCAGCAGGTAACTCCGTGATCTGCGTCACGAGGAAGAGATCCCAGTCGTGCTTGAGTAGGCGCTCGCGGTCAATGGTGTGAGGTTTGTGGACCCAGCCGTGGGGGCGGCCTTTGATGAGGATTTCTTGAGGGCGGAAGTATAGGATAGGCAATCCGAGGGTGGTGTGCCGGGGCTTAGGGACAGGAGGTGGATGCTTAGGGTTGGGTCGAGGGACATTTTTTTTTCTTGCGTCTTTGTTTTTTGGTTGTGCTACTAGAGTTGGGTGAATGGTCGGGCGGAAGTTGATGTCGACGTGAATGGTGCTAGAGAGATGTGAATTTTTCTTTTTGGCAAGCAATGTGAGCAATACCTAGTGTAATATGGACAATAGTGCTATCTATACCTAATTTTGGCTTTCGACCCTGCAGATCGAATGGCGCGTCTCCACGTGCACCTTGGCTCATACATACCTCCTCCTGCGTAGGTGGCCGAACGTCTCCTGGATTAAACGAGCAAAATTCGGTGCGGATTTGAGCAATCGATTGTACGGAGTGACGTGAGGCCCAGACCCATTGTCGGCTTGTAATCATGCAGCTCTTCCTGTTTGTACATTGGCACCGGTGCTGACCAGACCAATCTAGCTGTTGTGTACCTGCTCAGAACTGTTCTGGGCATTCGACATGCGTGCAAACTTGTTCGGGGCAACCGCTTACGAGAGGTCCATCTCGTCCGCTGCCTGCCCCTTCTTCCCTCTCTCCTCAATCCTCTTCTTCGTAGCCGCCTTTGCATCCTCCACCCATTTCTCATAACTCCCATCCTTCAACTTGGCAGCCGTCACGCCCTTCATCGTCTCACCAATGAATCCCACAAAATTATGTCTCCTCAACGCATTCTCCCATCGCCATTCTCTTCTCTTCTGCTCCTCCCTCGCCAGCATCTCCCGATCTCCGATCTCCTTGGCCTTCAGTCTAAGGTCCTCGCAGATCGCCAGGAGGTTGAAGCGAATCTCTGTCTGTGGATACCGCTCGACCCTGCGCTGCAAGACAGGCACGACGGCATCGGAGAATATTTCGGGCGGACAGGCGCCTTTGTCGCCGTGGCGGATGGGAGCGGGCTGCAGACCGTCAAGCTCGTAGAGGGTGTTGTTGATGCTGGTGTAGGCGATGAAGTGGTACACGTCGTCGTCCTCGGTCGCTAAGCGCGTCTCGTCTGAGACAAAGGGCGAGGAGCGTGCGAAGGAGTTGTGGACGTCGCGAATCGGGTCGCTGTTGGAGAGAGCTTCTCCTCTGATGTCTGATGGAAAGGCAGAAGTGAACTCCTTGAACTCCTTCAGTGTTGAGCCGATGTCGACCTTGCCGTCGTCGGCGCCGTCCTTGTTCAGCAGGACAGACAGGAGAGCCTGCGTGCCGCACGCATTCTGGATCGTCTGCGCTGCAAACCAAAGCGGCGCTTCATCCTCTTCTAAGTCCTGGCCATCGAGGGCGCCATAGTCGAAGTCGCCATCGAGTGGCTTGTCTTTCTGCGTCTTCTCGCCCGTGGGGTACTTGAAGAGGAAGATGACGCCCAGCGGACTCAGCTGTTGCAGCGATTCGGGGTCGAGGGAGAGGAGCTCTTCAAACTGCACGTTCTTGACGCCAAGCGATTCGATGAGGAATGTGAAGACGCCGGCGTCGGACTCGATTGTGTCTATGGTACATCAGTCCTGCCGGGCGTGACAGAGGTGAGATGCACGATATGCTTACTCACTCCAGCCTCCAGACATCCTGCGTGATGATGAGTCCTCGACTATGTAATTCCGTTTAGGTCGTCGCCGAGGTAGGAAGGCACGCTGCTCGTGAGACAAATCCAGTATCGGAACGGAACAACTGTGGCTTAAGCTTTTGATCAACAGCCACGCCATTCTTCAGCGCCACCGCGTGATGCGGCGATGACGTTGGTGTGGCTCATAGCTGTCTGGAGGTTGGAAGCTTCAGGTTCTGCTCAGCCAAGTTCAGGTTCCTTGCATGTGACACTGTCAACCGGACATCTTCCTCCTAAAAGCAGAGACCCCTTGCTTCCTGTGCGAGTGACCATTCTTCCGTGATCGCTCTCTCCCACATTGACCATTCTGGCTTCACCCGCTGGATTATTAGGGCGTCCAAACAGCGACAAAGACACCACCGACACTGCAGACATGTCGTACGCTTCCGCTGTCAAAGACCACGGGCCCAAGCAGAGCGATGAGGAGGTATGTTACAGGAAGGGCTCTCCTACGCCCTATCCGGCGATCATAAGAGATTCTGCAAGCTCTTGGCGGCTCTAGTGGACTAACACATAGAACAGAAAGTGCCAGACACCGTCCCAGAGATCCTTCACCCGGACTCCGGCGTCCACAGCATCGACTCTCTCAGCTCCGACACCGTGAAGATTCCATCCTACGCCGACCAGCAAAAAGCTGAAGAGGAGCGCGCCGCCGCCGAGGCCCGCGAAGCCGCCAATCAAGTCTCCAAAGACGCAAAAGACTTTGGCAAGAAAGCCGAGTCCGAAGCCCAGCGCCTGCAAGCACAGACTGGCAAGAAGCTCCAGCAGTATGAGAAGGAGGGCGAGAAGGAGTACGAGAAATTCAAGGGTGAGGCAAAAGATGCCTACGGCAAGGTGAAGAAGGAGGTCAAGCAGGATTCCAAGACTGCGGAGCGGGAAGCGAAGAAGGCAGAGGAGTGGGCGGAGAAGAACAGAGGAAACCCGGTCGTCATCGGGAACGTGGTTGTGGTAGGTGCGCTGGCGGCGCTGCTGGGTACGGGAGCGTACAGAGCGCATCAAGCTGGCACCTTGACGTGGAAGGTGGCCGGCGCATGGGCTGGTGTTGTTGGCCTCTTCGCGGTGGGCGACTACTACGTGAGTACCTTATGTGGCTGAAAGCCGAAGCTTCTGGGTTGGCGAAAGTGCGTGCTGACAATTGCAACAACAGGTTTCATCCTACCTGTTCAAGAACAAATACCCACCAAAGAACTAAGCTTGTCGACGTTGGCGATCAGAGTGTACCCAGATCTCTGACCGAGCCGGGGACTCGGCGGATATGAGAAAGACTCACCCCTCTTGTTTTCAGCGATATTGTGGGCGGCTCAGCGAATAGCGGTGTAACATGTGCTTTTTCGAAGAATGCAGATATCCATGGCGCATTGCATTATTCGGTTGACATCCTTGATATGAAGACCCAAAGTCTTATCTTATCATGATGTCCTCGGTCAAATGCTTTCTCAGCCCTCCGAATCTGCTCTATCATCTACCTCCCATCCCGATCGTGAGTACATGATCAGGCGATCCACCACAATCCCGGTCCTTCCACAGCTGACATACGATAAGGCGTACCTTATTTCGACCTCAGGACTTCATCGACACTCATCAACATGTTGGTGGGCGGCAGAGGCTGCGGATTTCGATCTACCTTAGCGTTCCACCTCAGGACATGTGCGCTTGATACACACACGAATAGCGCTGTATCGGGACGGGCTTGACGACTTCCAATGTACCTAGTCTGGGCGCTTCTTCTTGTGGAAGTAGACTTTTTGAAAGCGACATGAACTATACATTATCCGGCACGAGCAATGACGGCTTGAGGAACAGGGTTGACGAGACGACAATTGTACGAGGAAGGGCTCGATTACACATCGCCATCGGCTTCGAGAAGTGCTACTGCGCAGCATCGCCTCTTGCTTTGGCACGAGCGACATGGTCAAAAACTTCGATGAGAGCCGACCACCGGTGATGATCAGCGCTGCGTACTTGGGGCGTATAATAAGTCGCATCTTCTGCCGCGAAGCCTACGCTTGCGTTCGACATGACAAACAGCGCCTCGGATTGGCCGATGGTATCGGATCGTCGGAATCCTTCGGCTTCGAGGACATCCAGTAGTGCACCTGTGTAGGTGTACAGACCCTAGACCCCGCGTGCTTGTCAACAACAATAAAGTTGCCGTCGACGCCAGAGACCAAGAAGCGCGTCTGATTCCCTCGCCGACATGCGCTCCAATTAGGCTTCGTGATAGCTCGACAAGCCTGGATTTGGGCTTTGGAAGATGAAAGTCAAATGAACTGCCCGATCCGTGACAGCGTCGACCACACGTCCCGCCTCCACATTGATATGCCGCCCACCTGCCTATTCCATACTCAGGGCCGTCCATCTAGCAAGCAGAAGTGCGATACAAGCTTCCGAGACTTCCATCTCGTGTTCATGTGCACGCGGGCGATACAACAATCCTTTGCACAGCTCGACGCGCCATTGGTCTGGCGTATCAGGTTTGTAGAGCAAAGGCGATATTGCCATGCGTTGATCGATAGCCGGCGCTGTCATAGTGGCCCTGCAGTGGAGTAACACACATGGCAATGTACCAAGGTAGGTTCTACCAAGCTCATGCTTTTATATTGCCGGGAGCCGGCGACTCTTCGTCACGAAGCTCACGAGACCTTCTCCTACTTCTATCCCGTTGTGGTCAACCGGTTTGAGGCATTCTCTCCAACATCATGGCAGCATTCGTATCACCCGCTGGCCTCGGAGGCGTCGCTGACCCTCGTCTGGGCGACGAGGCCGACAACATCGGCAAGGCCCGCCATGGCTCCGTGGCGGCCAACTACGCACCAGGCCCTGCCGACACTGGTCGCCGCGGCAGCGCCATCTACACGGACTCCAGCATCACCTTCGAGGACTACCATTACTGGGCCGGCATATCTCGCGAGCAGGAAAAGTCGCTCGAGACCAAGGGCGTCGGTCTTTCTGGGTGGGGTCGATTGTTGGTGGGCAAAGGCATCCACCACGGCACTCCTCCGGATGTCCTGGCGGCCGAGGGCAGGAGCAGCGACAGTGAAGGCGAGAAGACTCAGGACAAGGCTGCGCAAGCTTTCGCTGCGCCAAGCACGGCCGCGCCAAACGAGAATCGCTATGGAATTGCACCGAGCGAATGGCATCAGGCTCAGCGTGCTGGGCGGACTGCTACATGGGGCGCCATCTTTTACCTGATCACGACTGATATCCTTGGGCCTTATAATGTGCCATGGGTAGGCAGATTCTACCTCATCTCTTGTTATACAGATCTGACCGCGTCACTGTGCAGGCAATCGCTCAATTCGGCTACGGGCCTGGCTTCGCACTGTACACTGTCTTTGGTGGTATGGCTTTCTACTCTGGCCTCCAGCTGTGGAGGATGTTCGTTGGGCTTGATTCGACCAGGTATCCCCTGCGCAACTATGGAGGTACGGCTCAGATATTAGTGCAAGACTCGGTATCACGCTGACAGAGGACATTCAGACCTCGCGTTCAGAGTCTACGGCAATTGGGCCAGGCAACTGGTCAACGTTCTCCAAAGCTTCCAATTCTTCCTCAACGTCGCTCTCATTATCGAGAGTTCTGCACAAGGTCTCGCGCAAATGGCCGTCGGAAAGAGCGGTAATGGATTCTTATGCTGTAAGCTTGATAAATGCTCCAAGAGGATCAGATCGTCGTGGCTAACATGGATCAGTCGTCGTCGCCGAAGTCATCTTTACCATCGCCGGTTTCATCCTTGGCCAGATCAGGACTCTCCAGCGGCTAAGCTGGCTCTCTAATGTGGCTATCTGGCTGAACGTCATAGTCATCATTATGTAAGTACTCCTGAAATATTCTAGCTGTATAAGACTAGGCTAATGTAGTTCTGTTGATGAAAAGGTCCATGGTGGTCGTCCATTCCTACCCGCCAAACTACGCTGCGGTCAAAGCGTCCTATGGTTATTCGGAAGGCCCAGTCATTACGACTGCGAACTGGCCGCCGAATACGCCGCTCATCTCGCGTTTGAACGGAATGATGAATTGTGTATTTGCTTACGGAGGTGCTACTTTGTTCAACGAACTCATGGCTGAGATGAGGCGACCGTGAGTTTTCGTTCTCAAACGCAGATCAGGTTGCGTGATGCTGACGATCTCAAACAGAATGGACTTCTGGAAGGGCTTCATCTGCGCCGAAATCTTCATTTATGCCGTTTACCTCATCATGGGAATGGTCGTGTACTCCGCACAGGGCCAGTTCACCTGTAAGCACCGCCACAAAACCCCGAGAAGACAAGTCCACTTACCCGATTATGTACAGACAATCCGGCCTACCAAGGCATCCCCAGCTCTGCCTATAGCTGGCAAACACTCGGCAACGCCATTTCCCTTATCTCGGCTCTCATCGCCGCCCTGCTCTATGGCAACATTGGTATCAAGGTCATCTATGCCGCAGTTCTCCGCGATATCTTCAAGTTCCCGTCCCTAAACACCAAGAAGGGCAAGTTCATCTGGGTTGCAATTAGTAAGTCCCTGTTGTCTCGACCGAAGGGAGTAGCAGTCGCTAACATCCTACACAGTCCCGATCTACTGGGCACTCGCTTTCGTCGTCGCTGCCGCCATCCCGCAAATTGCTAACCTGACCGCCTTCGTGGGTGCCGCTTGCATCCTGCAATTCAGTTACACCTTCCCACCTTGGCTGCACGTGGGCTACAACTGTCAGAAAGACGCCATACTCCCAGAGGAAGAGTTTGACCCGGGCAATGGCACTCCGGCTCGCGTGGATCACGGCTTTAAGCGATGGGTGCGTGGGTTCAAGAAGCAGATGGCCTTGAACACGTTCAATTCGTTGTACTCTTTGGCAGCACTTGCGACGGCTGGGCTGGGCATTTATGCGAGTGTGATCGGGATGCACGACACGTTCACTTCGCCTGATACTAGCATTACGCCGTTTTCGTGTACCAACCCGGCTGGTTAGGCGGTGTAGTTGTTGGCAGTCAAGACAGGCGGTGCCGTTGACATGCAGACGTAGGGCTCCATCTAGAATCTGCTGCTGGGTAGATAGGTCTGGATGCGGCATGACCTCGAACAAAGAAGATATGCCCGGAAGCCCATCGCACGATACACGTTCGTTGTCTTGGACTTACATATGTTGACCTGCGATCCCAAACCTCTGCTCGAAGCTACACCAGTGTCACAGTTGCAACAAATGCTGTCCTCCCTTCGGATACGTTCCCAAGGCACCGTCCAGGAGATCTTCCGCGACGAGCTCACCGGCACAGCAAGATGACGGACAACGACGCATACACAGTCCGGTCCGGCTTCGTGTCCGGCTTCCCAAGGTTCCGCCAAAGCAAGCCCATACTAGCACCCCTCGACCTACTCAACCTAAGCCCCTTCGTGCTCCCAACAATTAACAACCGCGTCGCCAACTTTAACCCGAAAATCGTCGCCCGCGATGCTCTCGAGACGGCCGCCGTGCTGCATCCGCGCCTCCCTGCGCTGATCAGCTCTTTCCTGACCTACAAGGGCCAGCGAGGCTCTGCTATCGAGAAAGCGCTGTACAAGGACATGAGCGAGAGCGATCTCGTGGCCCGGCTGATCAAGATGCGGCCATTGTACCTCACCAACGCCAACGACTACACCGTCCTCCGCAACGGCGTCAGGGTCCCGTTGAGGCACGAGTGGCTGCGCGTCGGCACGGAGCAAGAAGCGCAGAACAATCACATCTTCCTCTCGGACTACCTCTCCTACGACGAAATGCTGCTGGCCTCCCTCCTGGCCGTCAGCGGACCAACCCACTTCATCAACTCCGGCTCGCGAGGCAACAACGGGCATCTCGATCCCAGCAAGCCCCATCAGCCCCGCGGCATCATCGTCGGCCTCGTAGGTCCGAGACTGCACCAACTCGGCCACATGGACCACGCCCTCCTGTGTCCGACGCCGAGGCTCTCGACCACAATACCTAGGACGCAGGACCCCGGCGTCACGAGATTGTTGCAGGAGTTTCTGGGGGAGGAAGCGGATGGGACTGCGTTCGACGTGGCGATGTACAAGGCGCGCCTGCGGATCTCCATCGAGAGTCTGCTGCTGGAAGCGGACGATCGTGTCGCGCAGGCCGGGA
This sequence comes from Teratosphaeria pseudoeucalypti, assembly GCA_013403795.1. Taxonomy (NCBI): domain Eukaryota; kingdom Fungi; phylum Ascomycota; class Dothideomycetes; order Mycosphaerellales; family Teratosphaeriaceae; genus Teratosphaeria; species Teratosphaeria pseudoeucalypti. Next base: position 78,767 of record JABBMZ010000109.1, on the reverse strand, counting down.
CGACGGCGTACGTGCAGCTCGCGGGGCTCGGGCTGGGCGTCTGGGCCGTGCTCGAGGAGCAGACGCGGTGGTTCGTGGAGGAGGTGGCCGCGTGTCTGGACCGTCTGCGGCTCAATTATGTCACGACGCTCGAGTTGAGCTGGATCGATGCCCCGGCCGCGGCGCGCAAGACATGCAGAGACGCCGGGGAGAGGGTGGGCATCACGGTGGTCTTTACAGGCGCGATCGATGCGGGCAGCTGGCGAGTGAGGAGTTGCTGGTTGTGAGTTGGGCTTGGGACTCGAATTCGCTGCCTGGCAATGAGTACTGGTCTGGGTATCTGAATTCTTCGGACGACCCGGCTGCGGCGTGTTGTTCGACGATTGCGGAGTTGCAGAATCCGTATGTTAATCCTTTCGAGCGGAGGCAGAAGGTGTTGTTGGATAGGAGGGCGGGCGTTTGAGGTGGTCAGGGGTGGGTTTTTGATGGTGGAAACGAGCGGGATGCTGGTGCGACGTGTATCAGGCTGTGAAATCAATGACAGCGGAAGGTAGAGACGGTGGACTATCCCCAGACGGTATGGCGAGAGATTTTTTTCACATATCTTGAGACGGTTGCTGGTATTTGTGGATCGATAGCTGGATCATAGAATGTTGATTGATATGACGGAATCCAGTATGTTCTTCCTCCAGACTTGAGCATATGCAGAAATGTTCGCTGACGTGTCGAGGATATCGTGGTAGTGCGAAGGAATCCAACTGCGATTCATCATATATCCCCTTATGGTGCACATACATACATACGCCACACATCCTTCGTCCCGGGACCAAGGCGCGCTGCTACTCTGTCATGATTCGTCCGTTTCGTGCTGCTCGTCCGTAAGCATTTGGCTGTTCGATGACTTCCTTCTCAAACACCAACACCAGTGAGCGCCAACGCAGCAGATCAGACAGCTACATCTGTTTCCCGATTCGCAGGACGTTGCATATGCCTTCATTCGGAATCCGACTTCCTCTGCGCAGCCTCGTACAGCGCCGCCAGAATGACGACTGCTGAACCCGTCACTGGCCCTGCGTACCCGCCCACAAACGCATCCCTCATTTTCGTTGTATGCACGCCCACAACGTCGCTGCCGAAGGTTGTGCCAAGAACCACGTAGGTCAAGATGCCTTTGACGACATTGAAGACTAGCGGGTCGACTGTGTAACGCGCCACAGAGACTTTGACTCCATGTCGATTGACATCCCGGAATGTCAGGTTGAAGAAGTACGCGAACAAGCTGGGTATGGCCAGGGAAATCGCTAGCCATAGTAGCATCGGGAACCAGAATTCTCCCTTGAGAAGGTCAAAGAGATCAGGGTAGTAAAGTGGCCACGTCCGTCCTGGCCAATAGCGAAAATCTGTTAGATGCACCCAGCCTATTAGTTCCCACTGTAAAGCCGACGACTCGAGCGTGATGAAGAACATTTGTACGCCTGCAACGCTGCTGCAGCGTTGACGCATGTACTCGATAGCTTCAGGGATACTAGAGAGGGTGTAGAGGTCGTTGAGCCTCGCGTAGAATTGTGTGGACTCATATTCGGCTAGATCGGCGACATCAGCTGGAGAGGCGGGAAGCTGAGGCTCGCGGGCGCGTGGACGGCCAGGGGTGCGACGGGTGGTTGTGAGCTGGGTGGAGGGACTGAGGGCGGTGGAGAGTGCGCGACGGGCTGAGTCGAGGGGAGAGGAGGCTGGGTTGCGGGGGCTGTAATCTGGATCGCTGGGGATGTTGTCAGCGCGTGTTCTGTTTGGTCAGGTGTGTTGATCGAGCAACAAACACTTCTTCCTGCTTCACCGTCGTGGTTCGTCTAACTGTTCTCTTCACTGCGTTCTGTTTTGTAGAGTCGTCGTCTGTGGTCGCTAATGCGGTACTGCTAGGCCGTCCGGGTGTTTTGCGCGGGCCGAAATAGGGATCGAATGAGGCATTGCGAGAGAGACGCGTCGCGTTGGCGGTGAGGAAGGCGTCGAGTTGTTCGACGATGTCGTCTTTGCGGAGGTCGTCTTCGCTGGGACTCGTCAGCATATGGCTTGCGTGTAGTTCCTCAGGGAGGATTGGCGCGTACAGTTGCAGGCCGGCCTCGCTAGACAGGTCGAGCAGGGTTTGCTTTCGCTGTTTGTTGAGCCACGAAGTCATGTTGGGAGGAGTGGATATACGTGATTAGTATCGTTGTGGTCGCGTAAGCTATGCGATCAAGATGAGACCATGCGCAGCGATGTCGAGTGTGGTGTGGAAGTGTGGGAGGGGTGAGAGGGGTGAATCATGGGATGGTCTGGATGACGCGTGGGGAGGCAGGTAATAATAGTGTAAACATCAAAAGACGCGACACGGGAGCAGCCGTCCCTCCCAGTACTGCCATCACTGAGGATGATTGGAACAGGCAGGCGCGATGCAGGAGTTGGTCAGATGCAGAGTTTAGATACCTTATTATTCAATTAACAGTATTATAATACATATATTGCAGTCCTCTTCACTCTATTAGTAGGACGTGGGTATGTATAATCATGTAAACCTCGCCGTCGTCGGGCTTGGCTTCCGTCATCTCCCGATCCGACGGGACGGGAGTCCGCTGCAGTATCCCCGATGATTTCTTTGATGATCCGCCTCCATCACCGAACGCATCCCCATCTTTGTCGTCTCTCCTGATCTCCTGCCTGCGGTAGAGTAGTCTCCCCCGACTCATTGCCAAGTCCTGCGCATGACATCGCCAGGCACTCCACCTCCTCTATGGTATTAGCCCAAGTGGCTGAATACTTGTTCCCACCACCGCACAAACCCACCGCCGCCGCCGCCCACCTCAGCCATGACGACGACCATGGCCGCCAGTCCCTCCCCCTCGTCGGCCTCCCTGCGCATACGCGACGGCAGGAAGAAGACCTTCGCCCGGATATAAGGCCGCAGGCGGACGTGGACGTCGAGCAGTCCAGACCCCCCTACGCCCACGCCATGCTGGCCGGAGGCGTGGGAGGCACCATGGGCGACATGTTGATGCACAGCCTGGACACGGTCAAGACGCGGCAGCAGGGCGACCCGCACATGCCGCCCAAGTACACCAGCATGGGCAATACATACTACACCATCTTCCGCCAAGAAGGCATCCGGCGAGGCCTTTACGGCGGCGTCATGCCCGCCTTTCTCGGCTCCTTCGGCGGCACCACCATCTTCTTCGCCTGCTACGAGTCGAGTAAACGCTACATGATCGACCACGGCGTCGCGCCCTCCCTCGCCTACCTCACCTCCGGCTTCTTTGCAGACCTCGCAGCGTCGCCCCTCTACGTACCAACAGAAGTCTTGAAGACCAGATTACAGCTGCAAGGACGTCACAACAACCCGTTCTTCACCTCAGGCTACAACTACAAATCCTCTTTCCACGCCCTTCGCACCATTTACCGCTCCGAAGGCGCCGCCGAGCTGTTCTCGGGCTACAAAGCCACATTGTTCCGGGACTTGCCATTCAGCGCGCTGCAATTCGCCTTTTACGAACAGGAGCAGAAACTGGCCAAGCAGTGGGTGGGGCCAGGGAAGGACATAGGGTTGCTCCTGGAGATTCTGACCGGAGCAAGCGCGGGAGGCATGGCGGGCGTGTTGACCTGTCCCATGGATGTCGTCAAAACGAGGATCCAAACGGAATTAGATCCAGACGTGGCTGCGCGAGCGCGGGAAATGCGCAAGGCGAAGAAAGGACAAACACCGACAGATTCACGAACAGCAACGCATCGACCTTCTCCGACCACCTCTGACTCAGCCTCCGCAGCCTCACGACGGAGCATCTCCACTTCTGGACCAGCCACCGCGCTCAAACACCACGGCCAGGTCACGCTGGACACAGAGTCCGTCGTCAAAGCTCTCCGCATCATCTACCAGTCGGAAGGTCTCGCTGGATGGTTCAGAGGTGTCGGTCCGCGAGCCGTCTGGACGAGCATCCAGTCGGGCACGATGTTGGTAGTGTATCAGAAGTTATTGAAGTGGTTTGACGCGCATCCGCTGTCTGGAGGTGGGGAGCAGGGGTTGAGGGGGATTTGATGGCAGCGTCTGAGTGTGCTTGGAGAGTCAAATGACCGATCTCTGTAAGCGATGGAGGGTGGCATGGTTTTCTCTGCATGACGTGCATAGACAGTCACAGTGCATTCTGGGCAGAAGGCGTATGCATTTTGGTGCGTATGCATCTTGGATCTTGTGGGACTAGAGGAGCGTGGCGTACACGTGTCCGTGTGAATACGTAGCATCATTTCTAGAACATTATTGTGAGCATACATGTACCGAGTCACATCAACACAATTCTACGTCGCTGGCCAGACTTCGGAAGGATTCCGCTGCAAGTCAGCCTCCTACCCCATCCACGGGCGCTGGTAGAGAGACACTCGAGTTAGTAATAATGAGATGGTATCGTCGTCACAACTCGAGTTGGTAATGATGAGATGGCATCAGGCGTGTGATGACGGATTTGGCGGTGGGAGCTCGTGGGACATTTGGGGGGCTGGATCGAGATGGACAGCCGGGGTTGGGTTTAGCGACGTCTGGAGGGAGAGCAGCGCCTGCGATGTATTTTGCAATGTTGTTGGCATTCAGTGGGAGCCGTGGTGTTATCGATGTGCATCAACTGAGCATTGCTAAGAGTTGGTGTTACACAGCTATCGTAGACTCTAGAGCGACTGTAACTGGAAGAAGTCAATATCAGTTCCTATCGAAGCCTTGCGGGTCCAAGACAGCGTTGTGCGTTCTACCAGTTTTGGCCGTTCCAACCTCTTCGAGAATCACTATAATGTTGCAGGTTTTCGCGAATTGTTCCAGAAGATGCGCTTGGGCTGGCAATAGATGGCAAAGAGTACTATGCTACGCCAATCTCCTCGCCACATTCACGCCACCTCCGCCTCAATCACACTCTCCGCCGCGCCAGTCGTGCTAAAGATCCGTACAACCTTCAACCCTCCCTTCTCAAGCAAGCCCCTCCACGCCGCCTCCGTGCGCTCATACGCCGGGTCGCAGTGGCCGAGCATCATAATATCCATGGCCGTGGCCTTGATGCTCGGCGACGCCTCCACCAATACAATCTCGTTGAACAGAACCTTCGAGTATCCAGGTTTCAGCGCCGGGACCAGGTTGTGTAAGATTCGCAGGCAGTCTTCGTCGCCCCAGTCGTGGAGGATGGAGTGCAGGAAGTATGTTCGCGCGTGCTTGATGGGTTGAGGCGTGAAGAAGTCGTGGGGGTGGAGGGTGAAAGGGTGGTTTTGGCCGGGAACTTCGGCGATGACGGAGGCTTGGTCTTGGAGGATGAGTTTGCCAGGATGGTCGGGGTGTGCTGCGGCGAAAGCGGAGATGTCATGGCCCTTTCCGCCGCCGATGTCGACGAGGAACGCCTCGTTGACGCTGGGGTCGAAGTCTTGCGCCAGTCGCTCGGCGACGGGGTAGAGCTCTGGCTCGAATCACATCGTATTGCCCTCGCGATATGCCTTCATGAAGTGATTGAAGTAGCTGCCGTTCGGCGGGTGCGTGCCAAGGTAATCGAAGAACGGCAGGTCTGTTTGCAATCCGATTTGGAAGGGCCCAGGCACTTTGGATGGCTCTTCCTCTGATAGGCGGGAGAAGTATTCTGGGTAGCCGTTGAAAGCCTGACGGGAGATGTAATGGCAGAATAGGATGGAGTTTTGGAAATGTGGTTTCGCGAGACCGTTGCTGAGAGCTGTGCTCCGCCAGACACCAGGGCCGCTAGTGTCGATGACGTTGGTCGCTTTCAGATGGCGAAGGATGCGCTCGATTTGGTGCTTGTGATATGGTGAGTTGAGGCATAGGTCGTCAGTAGCGATGCCGGAGATGCCGGCATCTCGTAGCTTCTGAAAAAGTTCAAGCTGGACTGCAACCACAAGGATGGGTGATAGGACGGACTGGCTAGTATCTTAGCAAATGGTGCAACCCAGTCATGTTGGTTCGAACAACCTACTTCCGACCACATCACCCTCTGCATGAAATCACTTGGCTTCTCGCCAGACGACTTTGGGGCTGGCGGCTTGGAAGAATCGCCGCCAGCCGCGATTAAAGCTCGAGCAGCATCTAGAACGGCTCCCACGGAGCCCTTTCCTCCTGTCAGGTAAGCCGCTTTGGCCTCGTCGAGGCGTTGTAATGCTGGTGCGAGGCTGAGAGACGGTGCTGGCATCGCTGCAGGCAAGATGGGAAGAGATGCAGTCCAAGATATTGAGGTCCGGGCGAATGCTTCCCTTATTCATAGGCCACCTGGAGTGCGAAGGTGCATTGCCCGGCTCTAGTCGCCCCATGTGGTGCTTTCCCGCCCCTGACTTTCTGGGAGAAGGGCGGACCAGGCCTGCGCCATTGCGGCGTACAAGGCAGGGCTCTCGAGTACCAATATTCAACTCCGAGCCGCATGCCTGGATAAGGATATGGCGAGCGACATCTGGAATCAGTTTATGCTGCATGCGTTGGCGAGTCTGGATCCTCGTCATGGACTCATGGCATGAATGCGGTGGCGTCACCAGCTCGCTCCCTGCTCCGTCGGCGTGATCCAGCATAGCCTTGTAAGTCGGTGGATCATCTTGGGTTGTCGTTGTGCCTCATCAGTGGGTGCTCGGTGAGTAAAGCGCGATTCGGCCCGCGCAGGGTCACTTCAACGCCAGAAGACCTCCGGCTCGAGTCTCGCCTAGGAGGCCGGGGATCATGCTGGCCAAAGTCTCTCTCATGGTAATATCCGATCATGGCAGAGACCTACTACGACCTGGGCACTTACTCTCGGCCAATCACCACCAGCAGCGTCGACGCCAAGAAATGGTTTGACCGCGGACTCATCTGGTCGTATGGCTTCCATCATGAAGAGGCCTCTGCCTGCTTCGAGCGAGCAATTGCAGCCGAGAGGGACTGTGCTATGGCATATTGGGGCCTTGCGTACTCTCTCGGCCCAAACTACAATAAGACGTGGGATATCTTCGATCCCGAAGAACTTGACTCTACGGTCGCCCGTACTCACCAAGCCGTAATGAATGCTAAGAGTCATGCTGCCCGTGTTTCGCCAGTGGAAGAGGCTTTGATCGAGGCGCTCATCTCTCGCTATCCCAGAGGGCACGAAAAGGACGTGCAAGCGTGTGGTGCATGGAACGAAAGCTACGCCAGGTCAATGTCGAGGGTGTACGACCAGTTCCGGACAGACCTTGACGTCGCTATGCTCTATGCGGAAGCACTGATGAATCTCAGCCCTTGGGCACTCTATGACCTGAAAACTGGCGAGCCGGCTCCTGGTGCTCACACAGTAGAGATCAAGGCCGTCTTAGACGCTGCCATTGCCCTCCCAGGAGGTAATAGTCATCCAGGTCTACTCCATCTTTACACGCATCTCATGGAGATGTCGAAAACGCCCGAGACTGCATTGCCCGTCGCTAACCGCCTGCGGGGCTTGGTACCAGATTCGGGCCATCTGCAGCACATGCCGACGCATCTCGACCTTCTGTGCGGCGACTGGCAGAATGCCATCAAATGGAACAGTGCGGCGATCATTGCAGATGAGAAGTACCTTGCGAGAGCAGGCGCAAAGAATTTCTACACCCTATACAGATCGCATGACTACCATTTCCGAATCTATGCTGCCATGTTTGCTGGCCAGAAGAATGTCGCGTTGGGCACGACGTCTCAGCTGGAAGCCTCAATCACCCCAGAGCTATTGAAAGTGAAGATTCCGCCAATGGCCGAATGGCTCGAAGGTTTCCTGCCTGTTCGCACCCATGTCATGGTACGCTTCGGAATGTGGCAGGATATCATTGCGATGCAGTTCCCAGGAGACAAGGAACTATACTGTATGACCACGGCTATGATACATTACGCCAAGGGGATCGCCTATGCCAACTCTTTGATGCTCGAGGAAGCCCAGAAGTCGCGGGACGATTTCAAAACTGCAAAGAAACAAGTGCCGGAGTCTCGACGACTGTTCAACAACACATGTCAAGAAGTCTTAGCGGTAGCAGATGCAATGCTGGACGCCGAATTGGAGTTTCGCAAAGGCGCAGTCGAAAAGAGCTTCCAGCATTTCGAAACTGCTATCGAGCGAAGCGATCATCTCCACTACGAGGAACCATGGGGCTGGATGCAACCGCCTCGCCATGGCTACGGTGCCCTGCTGCTGGAACACGCCGACAGCAAAGATCCACAACAGCAAGAGTATAAAGACCTGCTATCGAAAGCGCTACACCAGTATTCAAGCGATTTGGGCTACAACGACTCGCTGCCGAGGGCAGTACAGCATCCGAACAATGTGTGGGCTCTGCATGGGTACTGCGAAAGCTTGGCACGCGCACCAGAGTTGAGCGGGAAGGATCGTTCGGTGTCCTTGGCTGTAGCTCTCAAGCAATTGGAGGAGGTGAAGGCCTTTGCAGATGTGCCCATAGATGCCTCGTGCGCATGCCGGAGGGCGAAATTGTGATAGTTTGATGATGAAGGATGGCCATTTCGACGACTCGAAATTGGGAGCTCGGCGCTGCATGATGATCAAGATGACTTGGACCTTCTGCAACGCCATCGCACAGTCCTGTATCAACTCGACACCGGCCACATGGCTCGAAAGCAGCCAGTTCACGCTCAACATTGAGCAGCTGGCTTTTTCGTAGAGCCAATGAAGGAGGCCATGAGGAGCGAAACAAGTGGGATTGGCATTACGGGGACATCTCACGCGAATGTGAATTGGTTCATATTCACAGGCAACTGCACAGCCGCACCTCGACTTTCGTAGCGAGATCGATGGATCAATGCAAAGGTGAAACATCACGTCAAGTTCACAAACTTATCAGACCAAGTACAAAAACTTCTTCAACTTTCTAAACACTTACTTCAACCTACAGCTTCCAAATGCCGGGCTTCCTAACCCAAGACGGCTTCAGCGTTGTGTCCACCAGCAACACCCATCCAGACACTGCAACCTCGGTCAGTGGTGTCAGCAAAGGAGGGCCTGAGCTCCTTGAGCCGCTGACATATCAACCACCTAAGCCGACCGGAAAGCGCAAGCCAGCAGCGAAGTCCAACGTTCCAACAATCTCTACCATGAGCGCCGACCTGATCACCAGTACGAGTTCCCTTACCCTCAGCCACAACACCTCGAGCAAGACCGAGTCATCATCCTCCACCATTCCCAACCCCACCCAGTTCAAGCAACACGACAACCTCGAACTCGTCATCATGATGGACAGGTTCGGGACCAAGAAGGACGTCGAGATACCATACACGACTCTCGACGACACCTGGAGCACCGACGTGCGCGAGGAGTTCCGCAGCCGGTAAGCAGCATTCTACCGGGAGAGATTGACGCATGCTGACCTCTATTTCAGCGACTTTGCGCCGCCGAATGCGAAGTGGGGCGTGAACGGGACCGTCATCCATGCGACGGTGGCGTATGAGGTCAAGAACAGGGAGGTTGGCATGGGAAGGATCCATTTTTCGGGATGGACCAAGCTGGCTCGGTTGGAGAAGTTTTTCGACCTCTAGCGCAGGACTAGCTTGGGAGGATGATGCTGGAAGTCGATCATTTCGGCGTAGTCGAGTGTATCTGGTTATGGCTTGAAGGGTGATGATGAATGTTCAGGTGTCGTGTATAGTCCGGCGGGGTTCTGTAGAGTGGACCAGCGATCCGCAGACATTGTCCAAAACCCATGAGAGCATTACCCAAACGACATCCCAGCCCACGAGCCTCACCAGCCCTCACCCCGCCCACCCTTCAACACCCCGCCACCACCTCCCAAGCTCACACAGCTCCCCGCCCAACTCCTACTCCCACCCCCCTCCCCAACCCTCTCCATCGGCGTCAATCCCCCAAACCCAAACCCCAACCCACCCCCAGCAAAATAACTCTCCGGACTCGCCGTCCCATCCCTGCTGCCCCTCGTAATCCTAGGCGTCCTCACCAACTCCGGACTCACCTGCCCACTCCCCAGCACGAAACTCCCACGATGACTATGATTCAGACTCCTGGCGGGCAAGCGCAGACGAGAATTCATCCCCATCCAGAGCGCCTCCTCCTCATCCTCGCCCTGCACCCGCCATCCACCCACGCCCTCGTAATCCCTCACGCCCCCATTCGTCAACGTCACGGAACTCCGGCTCTTCTTGTTCATCATCCCGCGTTGCTGCTGTTGTGGCAAGAACCCAGAGCTGATGGAGCTACTCCTCGACGACGACCGTCGCGACGCAGGTCTTGTCGCGATGGATTCGGAAGGTGGGGCTGGGTTTCCTCTGGTGAGGTGGGAGGGGAGGAGGGAGGTCTGGAGGAGGGCGGCGAGGAGCTCGGCGTAGAGGATTGAGACGCGCAGGGTGAGGATTGTGAGGGCGAGGGTGGTGGTGAGGAGGGCGAAGAGGGCGAGGGGGAGGCTGAGGAGGAGGAGGAGGGGGGAGGAGAGGGTGGAGAGGAGGGAGGGCATGGTGGTGCTTTGATGGTGGAGTGACGAGGGTGATGGGATAAGGGCGTGTGTGGAGGGTGAGAGAATGAGGAGGAGGAGGAGGAGGAGGAGGCGGAGGAGGAGGAGTGGAGATGGTGATGACGGAAGTACCACTATTTGTGAGGCGTGCGTTTGGCGCAAAGTATCAGAAGAGAAGTCAGTCGAGGCTGGAAAGTCAAGGGTGGGTCTAGCCGCATGTGAAGATGTGGGGTAAATCGCGGGGAAGAAATGTGGAGCTTTCCAAGATCGGGCGAAGACATGTCGTCGTAATCGTAAGCACCAAGCACCAAGCACCAAGCCCTCCTTGTCAGCTCCAAGCACACAGTGTGTCATTGCACAAACGTCTCGGACGGAAGATGAAGACATAATGCTTCAGCACGGGCGTAAAAATTATACTGGATGGTGGTGATACACAACGCGCTATGCTACAACCACATGATGAGGTACGTACCCGCCCAAGATCAAGAGCCGTCTGCCATCAGCTCGCCTATTGCCACCTCCTTTGACGCCAAAACACCTCCGCGTAAGTACCTGCCAAGCGACGGGAAACCATCACACCTCCACCTATCGCGACCGGCTCACCCTCCTGCCCCCGACCCCACCAGTCCCCTGCCTCAAACTCGCACTCGGACTCGCCGGCACACCACTCACCGGCACGACCCCCTTGATTCCCAACTTGACCTCACAAACCCTCCCCCACAACCCCTGCACAGCCCTCTGCAACTCCATCCCCATCTCCTTTCCCATCAACTGCACAGCCAGCGGCGCAAAAACCTCCACGTGCTTCCCAAACGCCTCGTCGTCAAACCCGTTGTATCCCTCCAGGACATCCACCACCACAGGCCGCCACGTCACGAGATTCCTCTGCTGCGTCTCCTCGTCCAGAGAGATGTAAGAGGCGATGATGTCTTGGCAGAGGGGGATGAGCGCGGCTTCGGTTTCCGATCGCGATGCCGCCCTCTCTACCTCTGGATCATTGTACATCCTCACCAAAATCCCGACATAAACACTCGCACTCCCGCTCTCCTGCTTCAGCAGATTCGGCGGCTGCCTCATAAATCCTTCCCTGAACAGCCGTCCCCTCAACTCTTTGTCCTCATTGAACCGCTTGGCGAAATGATAGCTGCGTTTCAATAACCCCATGAGGCGGAGGAGGAGGTGAGAGGGAATGGAGGCGTAGACGGAGTCGTTCGAGAAGAGTTCGGAGACGGTCTCGATCATGAGGAGTTGGAGCACGCATTTGGTGATGATTTGGTTGAAGTAGCGGCGGCGCGCGGCGGTGACGGGGATGGGAGGTTGTTGTTTGGAGGGAGTCGCTGCGGCGAAGTCTTCGAGGGCTGGAGGCGAGGTTGGGGTGGGGTTTGTGTGTGGGCATGGTGAGGACGGGTTGGTGTGGAGAGCCAGGCCGTCGCTTGAGGATGGTCGCGCGTGCTCGGTAGCACCATTGACCACTTCCTTTCCACCACTTTCCTCACCCAACCCATTGATCCTCAGTCCGTTACCCGCCTCCTCAGCGCCATTGATACCCTCACTCTCCCTCCTCTGCCCCTCGTATCTTCCGCCAGTTGCCGCAGAAAACAGCTCCCTGGCCTCAGTCCTGGCAAAGAGATCGATAAAAGCACCCACGATCCTCTCCCAGTGATCTGGCCCAAACTTCTTCACATTCTGCAAGATAAGCTGCTGCAGACAATTCGACCCGATGCGCGCCAGTGTGTCATTCTCCTGGCATATGCAGAGTGCCAGAAGGTCAAGAAATCGATCGAGCATGTACTCCAGTCCTTCGAAGAAATGCGTGAAGAGGCTGATCATATTTCTCAGAGCCTGGATTAATGTCGTGGATAGCCAGACTGACAGTTCCTCGTGGTTCGCTGCTTCCTGATTTACAGCCTTCCGGTCCTTCAGAACCATGAAAATGGGGTATAGCAGTTGCCGCCATAGTGTATCCCAAAAGTCCTGCGGAAACTGCCCACCGAACCTTGTCAAAGTATCAAAGAGATAATTCAGCGCGCGACTCCTGACCTCCAGATCCTCTCCAGTCATGAGCACATCATGGAATGCAAACAAAACCGGGAACCAAAACTGCTCCTCCGTGGTCTGCCGACTTGGCTGCTTCGCCATGCCCTCCGGCGCACTCGGCTCATCCATTTTGCCTCCTTCTGCCCCAGTCCTCAAGCTCAAGGGACATTCCGGCGTACGCAGCATCTTCGGCACAGAGCCCTTGAGTGTCTCGATAGCCTGCAGACTCTTCTTCTGGAACTTTTCGTTTTTGCTGAACTCCGTGAGACATACGACCAGATCCGCAAACGCACCTTGAGATATCACAACCCCAAAACGCTCGTTGTAGACTTGCGTCACATTGTCGTAGGCCAGATTGACGATTGATTCGTAGGGCTCGCGAGCTGCCACAGTGAAGACACCAAACATTGTCCTCCAGCCGGAGCGAATCATGTCGCCTCGAGCTTGGATCATCTGAATCAGACATCGCAGGACCATATCCTTGACTGCGACTTGGCTTGTATGGCTCAGGATCAATTCAAAGGGCTTGAGGAAGTCCTTCTGAAATTTGAAGCCTGGCAGTTCTTCGAGCTCCAGAAATCTCATGCTTAGCTGTCTCAAGCTGTTCAGCGCAAAGTACACCACGTGCGTATTGTTATGGCACCCAACGTCAATAAAGTGCTGTCCAAGGACCTGCCAGATGTTCGTCCATTCAAATCGGACACGCAGCATGTTGTATCCAGATATCTCGACCAGCTTCTGCAGAGAATATGTCCTTGGACTGTCGCTCTGTCCTGAGCTTTGAATCTCTTGCCAACTGACCTGCGTCAGAGCACGCACAAAGTCGACAATGGCCGAGCCGGACAGATTGGCGGTGTTTGTGAAGATACGGTCGACTAGCCGTATCATATTTGCGCTCCGGCTCTCCTCCGCAATATCATTTTGATACTGTCCAGTTGTCGGCGTGCTCCTCGCCGGCGGGCGCCTTTGACTCTGACCAATCTGACGAGAGGACACAGAACTCGCTCTGCTACCGTTCGGCGTCATGGTGCGGAGCATATCCGGCACAGCGCCCTCTTCAACTCCAGAAGAGATAAGCTGGAATCGATCGAGTTGTGACACTGTAATGAGGACGTCTCGCCAGCTTTCTTTGAGAAGATTTCCTTGTGTGAGTGCCACCTCCAGAACGGCTTTGAGCGCCTCAACGTTCTTGGACTGCATCTCGGACAAGTTGTAGAGGTTCGTCCCTCTCGTCAGAGCCGCCACAAAAGCCTGTCTCGGATCCTCGAGGTCAAATAGACAAGAGATTCTGACACCGAGCTTCAGACCCTCCATGCACAACCTGATCGTCTCCAGATTCTGCGTCTCCTGCGCCGATCCGGAGAGCGCGGTGAAGAAGCTCATCCAAGTGGCCTCAAACATGGCTCCCACATGCCTAAAATTGCTCGCCACGATAAATTTCTGCCCTTTGCTCATTGAAATCGCTGCGCCCGCCCCTCGCTTCTGTTGTCGTAAGATGGACTTGAAGAGCTGTTCTGTGCGTTGAGACATCTCGTCTGATGCCTGCACGTACGCCTCTCGCTGCAAGTCCCTGCCCACATTCGCCAGTGCACCCACCAGTCCACCCTGCTGCTGAGCCTGCGGCGCCTGACCAAGATTTGCCGCCCTTTCTCGCTCGGAATCCAGCACAATCTCGTTATGCTGTATTTCATCAAAGATTCCTGTGAGGTATTCTTCCGGTAGATCGGCGCTGTCGTTGATGCCTCGATTATTCTTGATGAAGTCCTCGGCTGTCATTCTCTTTTTCACCTGCGCTGAATGCTGGTCTGTGTTCAACATGATGACAGAGTAAGCCAGTACATATGCCGTATCTGCATTAGCGAATGCGCTCGGGTTGCCGGTCGTATATCGCTCCGCAAACTTGAGCATCAGTCGATCAATTTTCTGCGCCTCACCTGGTAGTCGGAAGCTCTGCAAGAATCTCCGCAAAGCATCCACGAATCTCGTTCGGGTAAAGTCCATTTGATCGACGAATGCATGCATAATTTTGATGTTCTCCTCGTCGCCTTCTCCCAAGAATTCACCAAGAGACTTTTTGTTGACTTGCTGATTGGTGATCATGAAGCGGGCGACGTCTGTTGGATCTGAGCTCGGGATGAAGCCCTCTGAGATTAGTTTCTTGATACCGCGCTTCGGCTTCTCATTGAAATGTCGAATGGCGTTGTTTAGAGCTGTCTTGCGCTGCTTGATCTTTTCGAGCTCTGCAGGGTCATCTTCCGCAACAGACGTGCCTGCAGTGCCTGAAACTGCATCTGGAGGTAGACCGTCGAGCGATGTCATGGCTGGCGAGTGGCTATTGAGCCGGTCGACATCCGAGGTGGAAGCGCCGCGCGTGTCGAGACTCTCCCGCATGTCGTCCGCGGAGCCTCGACCATCGACTTCCGCGAGCACGCCAGATCCTGACAGATCAGTCACTCCTTGCTGGCCCCAATTGACCAGGCTCCTTAGCGTCTCGACCAATGCCTCCAGGCTCTGCACCTTCAGCACGTAATCGGGCGGAATGTCTCCTTGGTAAAACTGGTTATCGTGACCAGCGCCGATGTTCGCCGTGGCCAAGCTCGGCGGCAGAGTCCCTTTATCTCTCCAATCATTCAATCCAGCATTATTTTTCGCCTGGCTCTCCAAATATGCCTGTTGCTGTATTCCACTCACATTCACAGGCGTGCCCGCGATCCTACTCACATGTTCGATGATGCGCTGATAGAAGTTGTCCTGGGCTTGCCTGTCGCAATCATAGTTAAGATAGATCTCGACTAATGCTTTGGGCTCCGCTGCTATTCGACCGAAGACATGCTGGATAATGTAACTCTTCTGCCACCAAGGCGCAGCTCGCTTCTCCAGGATGGCAAGGTACACTTCCCGGAAGAAGACCTCCAACTCTCGCTTCATCTGCGGTCTAAGATAGCGCACGATCAGGTAGAAGATCTCAGCAGAGACCTCGAACACCTTTTGCTGGATACTTGAAGCATTTCTACTCAATGATAAGCAGAGATACTGATTGATCGCTTTCGTGAACAATGTCGGCTCGCCATTGGACGAGCTCTTGATTGTGGATTGGGGTGATGTGAAGACGATGCTGTGGTTGAACAACGCAGTATGTATGATGTGCAAGCTGAGCAGTTTACTTCGCATGCCCTGTGATTTGACGTCGACTGCATCTTCTGGTCGCAATGGTTTCGTGCCCAACTTGCACATAGCGCGGAAAACAAGGAAGGCGTCCTTGATGTAGATTTCATCCTCCTCGTCGTCCTCTGACATTGCTTCAGGTCCATTCTCGGTCTGCACCATTATGGACGGAATGTCAGCTCCAGACTCGACTCGCGTTTGTCTCTTGGCGTGACTCTGATTCTTGGTTCGGCTGACCGTGGTAGGCGCCGCGTCACTAATGGTGGCGTCGTCAAAGGACTTTCTGGTTTCGAACGTGGCCAGTGTCATGGGTGCACGATCTGCCACAGCCGGAGTCTCTGGTTCGGGAATGACAGTCGGCATCTCGTCTCCAGCTCCATTGACGGGCGTGTCTGTGCCGTTGATCTTGTCCTCCGGCACGGCTGCGCTCGCAAGACTGACCTTACTCGAATTTGTTCTTGCTGTCTTGGCTGCTAGTCGCGCCTTGACCCGCTCAAAGACTGTATTGACCATCTGCGTCAATGTGCCTTGCGCTATCTGCTGATTTGCACTATTCTTGCTCAACAGGAAGATGTTATATGTCTGCCGCACACTCTTAAGTAGCCCGGCACCATGTACCACGATCTTGTCGTTCAATATAGCTGCCAGCAAGCTCTTGATGATCTGCATCTGTACCTCGGCAGGTGTCGCCTCACCCTGAAAGCAGTCGCATATCGTGTCAATCGCCCGCTCGATCAATGGAGGTCTCACTGGCCCACCATCTGCGGAGTCGTGCGGCGAAGGGGGCGAGAAGTAGGAGTAGCTGATCAATTTCCCCAGACAGTCCAAGGCCGTCGTCACCACCTTGACATCGGTCGCCTCGGTCGCCAAGTTGAGAGGGGCGAACATGACCTCCGGGTTGATCTGGGAGGCATCTCCTTGCGCATTTCGTATTGCCGACAACGCCTGCTGTGCTGAGTCTGACAGCGCCCTCCTCTTCCGAGCGTCCTTGGAAGCAGCGATACTCTCCAATGCCGTCACCACAAAGACCATGCTTGACCGCGTGCTACGCGCCGTCGATCGCGTGGCATTCGTGGCGGTGGTAGCGGTGGTCGATTGCGAGTCAGTTCGGTGACGGATCGTTGCTACGGGACTGGACGCGGCTGGCGTTTCTGGCAGCGACGGCGCAGGAGTTCCGGAGCTCCCACTCGGTGCACCATCCTGCTGTTCGGCGTGGGTGGTGGCATCGCTTAGTGGTGGCCTGTCTTTGGGTGGTGTAGGCGGCTTCTCCTCTGCCTCTGCTTGTGCCTCCACCACCTCCCTCGACTCGTGCTCCCCACGGACAGCTCCTGCATCGCCCTCCTGAGTCAATTCAGTCTCTTCCTGTCCATCTGCACTGACATGCGACTCTTTTGGCAGACGTTCCGTCTCGTCGTTCTGTTCAGACACAGCCGGGGTGACCGGGGCCTGTTGCTCGTCGTCGGCCATTCCAGCACTTGGGAGGTCTCCTAGAGCATGCGGACACGTAGTGTAGCCATGTGCGGGCCAAGCATCCTACACTCGCGACAACATAGCACAGTGTAATGGATCTCCTACTGTATCTCGACGCGTGATATTTCCCATGCGCAAGCCACTACAGTATTGCTTGACTTACATAAATTATATTACATACATGTACCAGTACACCATGTACTTACACGTTCGTGCTCCTCGACAGGGTTCGGGGCACTGCCGAAGCCACGAGACATCGGGCCGAAAGAGCTCAGGGCTCCCACCCAGCTTGCGCCAGGTGCGGACTCCGGCTCAACTATTTTCGTGGCATTGGAATTGCTGCTGCTGCCCATCTCTCACTCCCGCTCATCATCCCATTCCCCATCACTCGCTTGTCCTCCTCCTCCTCCTCCTCCTCCTCCTCCTCCTCCTCCTCATACAGTACTCTCTTGTGCACATCTGGGGACATCTTGCAGAAGTCGCAGTCGAAAGGTGGTTTGACGCAACAGAAACAATGTCAGCTGCGGCGGTGCTCGCGAGAGCTTCACGGGGGCTCGTCAGCAGACAAGGCGCCCTCAGCGCCCTCAGAACACAGAATGTATACGACGCGAGAATACCGGCGTTGTCTGCATTAGCACGTTACTATGCCTCCAAGTGTACGCTTGCAAAACTCATGATAGGCCTTTGCGCCAGCTAACAAGGGATGATACACAGCTTACCCTTCACACACCGTCATCTCCATGCCCGCCCTCTCCCCCACCATGACCGCCGGCAACATTGGCGCATGGCAGAAGAAGCCCGGCGATGCCCTCAACCCGGGCGACGTACTGGTCGAGATCGAGACGGACAAGGCGCAGATGGACTTTGAGTTTCAAGAAGAGGGAGTCTTGGCCAAGATCCTGAAGGACAGTGGTGAGAAGGATGTCGCGGTCGGGAACGTGAGTACAAGATGAAAGAACATCAATCATGGTGGAACTGGGCAGGAGCTGACATGGGTGTACAGCCCATCGCGGTCATGGTTGAAGACGCTGGCGACGTCGAGGCCTTCGCAGACTTCTCGGTCGAGGACGCAGGCGGCGACAAGGGCAAGTCGGAAGAGTCCAAGAAGGGCGGCCAGGAAGCGGCCGAGGCCTCAGAACCACCCAAGTCTGGCTCCCAGACCGCACCACCCGCCAAGGAAGAATCCTCCGCTCCAGCACCAAAAGAGTCAGAGTCGTCTGGCGAGAGGTTAGTGCCCGCCATTGAGCAGCAAGGTCTCGTCACACCCGCCGCCAAGAAGCTCGCGCTTGAGAAGGGCGTGCCGATCTCGAAAGTCAAGGGCACCGGTCCCAACGGCCGGATAACCAAGCAGGACGTCGAGAAGTTCAACCCTACCTCCGCCGCCGCTCCAGCAGTCGCCGGCGCCGCCGCAGCACCCACCTACGAGGACATTGCCGCCAGCAGCATGCGCAAGACCATCGCTGCCCGGCTCACTCAATCCATGAACCAAAACCCGCACTACTTTGTCGCCTCCACCGTCTCCGTGTCCAAACTCCTCAAGCTCCGCGCAGCCCTCAATGCCGCCGCTGACGGCAAATACAAGCTCTCCGTCAACGACTTCCTCATTAAAGCCGTCGCCATAGCCGCGCGTAAAGTACCCGCCGCCAACTCCAGCTGGCGAGAAGAGAACGGCCAGGTCGTGATTCGCCAGCACAACACGGTCGACGTCTCCGTCGCCGTCGCCACACCAGTCGGCTTGATGACACCCATCGTCAAGAACGTCACCGGCACCGGCCTGGAAAACATCAGCTCCGCAATCAAGGATCTTGGCAAGCGCGCCCGAGACGGCAAGCTCAAGCCTGAAGAATACCAGGGCGGCACCATCACCATCTCCAACATGGGCATGAACGACGCCATCGACCGCTTCACCGCCGTCATCAACCCGCCTCAAGCGACCATCGTGGCAGTCGGCGCGGTGAAGAAAGTCGCGATCCCCAAGGAAGGCGACGAAGAGGGGGTGGAATGGGACGAGCAGATCGTGTTGACGGGCAGCTTCGATCATAAGGTTGTGGACGGTGCGGTGGGAGGAGAGTTCATGAGGGAATTGAAGAGGGCTATTGAGAACCCGCTTGGTTTTGTGCTATGAGCTTTTCATGTAGCGTCAGAGAACGCGCATCAGATATATGGGTGACGGGACGCATGTATATTGAGCGAATAAGCGAAGCGAGCGAGCGTTAGTAATGAGGGGGTCACTGCTGTGATTCCTGCTGACGAGCGAGCGTTGTTTGTCCACGACTCTGTGCTATGGAGCTGCTATGCCTGCTGATGCTGCCTAGTCGTGGTAATGGCTGGCAAGGGCCTCTAACGTGGGTAGCTGGTGGATTCTGTACCAAAAGAGCAATGTGCTTTGTTTGCCTCTGTTCGTTGCCACGCTGCGTTCCATAGATGTCCTAGTCTATTCTGTACTGAGAAGTTGGTGCCGTGATTGCTCTGTCACATCAGGTTGGCAAGGCAATATGCAATGCGTATATGTAGGTAAGGTAATCTGCTCATCGTGCATCCAAAGAGCAACTCATTTGACTCGTCTATATTCTAGAATCACACGGCTTGGCAAGTTGTCGCCTGGCTTGTGCAGATAGCATAGCACAAGATTATGGAACCACGGGAGGTTCAGCCAAGCCGTCTCATCGGGGCTCCGTCTCCTATTACTAGCCCTACGCCAAGGCTCTCTCGAGAACAGCTCTCGAGGACAGCCTCGAAACCAAACTTTTCGCACTCGCCCCATCACCTTCATATCTCGCCCAAAGCTCCGAGTGGTCGCGGACTGCACACATGCAGCCCTTTTAGCGCCTCGAGCTCCGGGGCTTTATGACCGCTGCACTGGCCGCGCTACCCCTTTAACAGCTTGGTGCCATGTTCGATCGCGAGGTTCGCGAATCTCGGCTCCAACGAGGCCCTTAATCTCTCTCTCATCTCGGCATCATGCTGCAGCGCGTCCTTGCACTTAATGCGACAGCGCTCGTGCGTACGGCATGCCGTGGTACCGAGGGCCTGGTCTCCATTGCAATGACCCCCGCTCGACGCGAGCTGCATCAAGCCCAGCACAGAGAACGGAGTGCCGTACTTTCTTTTGCGCAGGACGCGTATGTTGTGCATAGCGGCCTCGCAGGCATTTGCGATGGTGCGAATAGAGAGAGTCGGGTCATGCGAGTCTTGGCATATGGTGTAGTGCGGGACAATGATAGCGTGAAGACTCATGCAATCGGTGGCAAGCAATCTCGTGAAGGTCGCGGCTTTTAGGCTCGACTGTTCATAGTCTGTGAAATGTAAGTTGCGCAGGCGTCCACGTGCCGCTTGACCGATAGTATCGAGAAATACGCCGGCATCGCGAATGCTTGAGAACTTAAACATGTGGTCGCCGTAGGCCGTGGTCAGGGCTTCGAAGTAGATTTGCTTGCACACACGTAGCAGCGTGAACGCACTCAGCGGTTGCCCAATCCACTTCCTGGTCGCCTGGTCCCACTTCATGGTGCGGCTGCCTTTGTGGCGCAGCTCAAAGCCCTCGACCACAGGGCGTCGAGCATGGTAGACGGGCTTGACGGTCGACATAGTGACGTGGCGGTTCTCGATAAGAACGTAATCGTACACCATTCTGCGCAACTCGACCGGAAGGTCCACGAAGCGGAAGTAATTGGCTGGGGGAGCGACAGGCTCGAGAAGCAGAATGTGGCGGCCTTGGAGAGGACCGGTAGTGATGGTGAGAGGATGAATCAAGAACGCTTCTTTGTGCCGGACCGAGACGTCCTGGACATACTCGCTGGAGGTGATGTTGTACTGTATTGCAGTGTTCGGCTAAGACGTATTCAGTGTTTGTTGTAAGTGTATTACCTGAGCTTCGGTCAAATGCCTACCGGAGACGAGCTTGGTGTTGCTGTCCCATTGCTCAAACCCTTCGGGAATTGGTGGAACTGCTGGCTCTTTGATCTTGCCGCGCGCCTTTCTGCGCTCCGTCGAGGGACTACCCGTCGAGGGACTACCTCTCGGCGCGGCAACCTGTCCATTGTCAGTCGAACTCTGGTTGAGCATGGGAAGGCTGGTAGCATACCTTCAAGACAAGACGCGTGGCCATGGTTTGCGACTGTAGCTACGACGCTTCGCAGTACAGTCTCGAGATGATAGTCTCCGCGTGGCGGAACGCGAAAAGGAATGTCGAGGATTCAAGTACATCTGGACGTAGAGGGAGCCCGGGCTTTTATGGAAATCACGACCTGCGTTCCAGGCAACCGTGCCGCGACAGCATTCCAAGGTTGGCTGTCACAAGACAGTCTGTTACATCAGCAGACCGCAAGCTCACTTCGCATGCTCATTTACAGCACCAGATTGTTCAATGAGCCCCCAGACGATGAGCTGCCATCGATCCTCTCGAACTGCTCATGTGTGTGGTCTCTGCCAAGCGTAGAGCTTTCGCGACAGACCATAGTATTCTCCCATTACCAATTCATTTCCTTGGAACAGTGATCCGGACTGCGATCGGCCATTGTTACTCGCCTCGGTGGAGGCGTCTCTTGGCCGTTCCTATGGACCATCTTCTCGAGATGGTGAATCGTGACTCGTTTGCTGCGACTCGACCTGCGCCTTGGTTGGCCGACTTGTTGCTAAAGTCGTAGTCTACCTTTCAGCAGCTCGTGTGAGTATGCCATGCAGGGGACTATGGTGAAATTAGACTTTTAGTAAGCGGTAGGAGGTAGAGCCAAAGTGAAGTTGGACAGACTGAAGTGAGGTGCTCAGGTGCTGTGGTATGGCATCTACTTCTGTCAAACACAGACCTTTGACATTTATGCCCAGGTGCTCCTCGCAATGTACATTTAATATTGCCTTCACTTCAACGCACGTTCTCGCTCATCATTGCTATGCGACAATCAGCCTTGCCGCTCTTTGACTACCTCCGGAGGTAGCCCCGCTTGTAGTTTGCTTGGGCCTTGATAATGGTCAACGCTCTATCACGCGCCCGCGTGTCCCAATCCTTCGTCGTCCTCGCCTCGTGCGGCATCACGAACCCCTGACGGTTCGCAATGTACTGCACATCATCCGTCGTCAGGCTCAAGCCCGGCCCTGCCCCGTTCTGGTCGTACAAGACCACCTGTGTAAGAACGCCACGGTCTTCGCCACTGGGATGATTCACGACCGCATAGCTCAGATCCGAGAGTAAGCCTGGAGCCATGTGTGGTCGGACTTTGGCCGGCGGCTGGATGTGTGTGACGTTGTACGTGGTCGGGCCTTGCTGGAAAGTGCTCGAGACCATCTGATTAGCGTGCTTCTTCACGGTGAAGTACCTTGTCTTGAAGAAAGTGTTGCCAGCTGTGGTAGCAGCCTTGCGAATCTTGTTGTTCAGTCTCGTCACAGCCGCCACAGTCAGCCTACCGCGAACATGGAGGGCGTACTCGGCGATCAGCGAAGTCGTCCAGCCGGCCGCGAGGAGACGAAGCAGCAGTTCGGGCCAACTGAAATGATTCGGATAATAGGCTATGATCTCCATCGCGCCGAGTTCTGGGCAGGATGGCAGCTCGACACTGTACGGCATGGCGTCTCGCAGATCTGTGTTAGATGTGGCGGCTCGGATATGACCGTGTCCCGTTAAAATGACCCTGGGCGTATCTGTCCACGGGATGCGAGTCAGTGCCGCTCGCAGTGGCCTTGTATTCAGCATGGATGGCGGTAGGTGAGCCTTGATCAGCTGGCCTGGAGCCTGGGGCATGGTGACTGATTGCTGCACATCGCGTGCAGACGCAGCCGCCAGCTGAAGTGTCTGCTGACCGGCAATATTCAGAGGCGGTGTTGCGTTCGACGTCGTGGCTGGATTAGGGTTCTGATGGATTTGGGAGTCCTCCAGTTTCGTCGCCGCCCAGGCTATTTGAGTTGGATTCTCGGATATCTGCGAGGGTTGGCGGAGGGCAGACATAGGTGCCTGCAGACCCAAAGCAAAGACGTCGCTCAGCGCGGGATCAAGGTTCCCGTGGCCAAGGTCGGCTAACTTGCGCTTCTTGCTCAGCCGCTTCGATGGGGAAGCAGGAGCAGTTGGAGCGTCGATCAACGGTATGGCACTGGCTGGTCGTGATAGCCTCAAGTCAGGCGCTGAGTTGTCACCGACCTCCTGTTCCGCCTTCACCTTCCTTCCGCCTGTGGCTTCTGCGAGGTAATCCAAGAAGGCTTGGTTGTGATCCGGCTTGCTGTTGCGGAGTCCAAGATACGGCGCCTCGGATTGCTCGTGCATGCTTGGTGGGTTGGCTTCGGTCACGAGTCGGTTTGTGGTCAAGTCAGCAATATCGACTTTGACGTCGCCGACGATCAGGAAGTTACTGCTCTGCTCGCTGTGATCGAATTCAAGGAATTGAGAGAAATCGACATTATTGAGGATCGAGTCGTCGTCTGTGGAGGTCATGCTGTAAGTCGGGACTTGAGTTCGAATTTTGTCGGCCGTGGATAGTTGGAAGTCCTCGAAGCGAGCAGGAGCAAGCCGACCTTTTCCTACTACGATATTCGCGAGGTTATGAGTCGTTGGTACGATGAGGGAGGTGTCAGAGCAGTCAGTCGGCCTTCCGCGCTTTTCATACCTTTTTCACACGACTGGAAAGCAGGAGATCCGTGAGGTGTTGCACGAGAGCGCCTGCAACGTGAAGGAGTTGACACATTCACGAATCTCCAAGTGAATTGCACTAAGCCGAAATAGGCAGGAGCGTCAAATCTTCGAGATTCGTCTTTTCCGTTCGCGTTGACCGTGGCAAGGGTAACAGTACAATACTGTGCTCCTCCTTCGACTTAGGAAAAGGCACGTCGCTCGATCAAAACACCTCGGACCGCAAATCTTCTTGGATCTCACAGGCGATTGCTTTGTAGAGGTCAGTGGGTATGCTTGGAAGCCTCTGGCGCATTGTCGTCTCCGCCACCACAGGCTCAATCAGCCTACAGATGTGACTGGAAGAGTTCTGCCTAGCCTCCGGGACAGATGACCTTCCAGCAGAGCGACTGCATTAAGAATTTCCTCGACATCTAGTGGTCTGCGGCTGGAGACCCAGACCAAGGTCAACAGCTACGTCGATGAACTTCTGGCGCTCACAATACGCGCACGGGCATCCATTGATTGCAGCAATTCGCTGTGACGGCTCCTGCGTGTCCGAGCCTCGCTACTGCTGTTTGCTTTCCTTCAGCAACAGCTATCCAATTATTCAAGCTCCATCTTCTCGTCAGGAGTATCATCCACGATCCTACGCCTCTCCTGTGATGGGACGTTCTGTAGAGCCTGGACAACATGCTGACCCTCATGGGTGCCACCGTGCCGGAGCGATTGGATGGTAAGAAGCACGCTAAGACGCTTTGCAGGAGTACAGTAGTTCTTGCATACACCAGGCAGATCGTGGGTGATGTTGACGATTGATGCAGAGTAATGCTTGTCGGACTTCCATGTCCAGACTGAATCTGCTTGGGCTTGCGCTTCACTCTCTTCAACCACCAAGAACAATATCTGCTAGTTCTAACTCACCGACAGCTTTTCTATAGGTCAAAATAATGTCAACCACGGTCCACAACCACGTCTGGTCTGGTCGCTCAGCAATCTCCGGGTCTACCCGCCTGGGTCACGGTGTTGATTGTAGAGACTCTGTGGAGCGGAAGGATCCCATGGGTTTGCTACGCCGGGAAGCAGCATCATGATTCGCGCCAGGCGCGCCAAGTGATCCAAGGCCGTAATCTCTGAGCGGCAGTTTTATGTAGGCGCAAACTTAGACATGCGTGCACCGAGAGTAAAGCCTTGAATCGAGACCGGCCCATCTGGATCCTCTCTTGCGGGTCTCCCACTATTTGTAGGTCCTGCTCTCTCTGGTCATACATGTATTCTACAACCAAGTTCAGGAACACAAGTGACTCCGTACCAGCCACATGCAAGCCCAAGCGAACTTTCTGGATCTACCCCGCCTTCACACCAAGGCTACAAGTCTACAAGATGAAGTTCTTCTGCGTCCTCGCCACGACACTCCTCGCCACCGCCAACATGGTCTCAGCGGCCAAACGCTGCCGCTGCACGAATAGCCGTGGTAACGACGCCACCGCTGCGACAAAGGCAGCCTGCGACCAAATACCTAGCGCTGTCTACAAAGAGGACCAGGGTCAGCAGTGTTGGGCGCAGGACAATGCGTTTATAAACGAACAGACTATGAAGGATACCTGTTTGAGCGTCGGAGCGGTTTCGGCGAGATGCTACAGCCCATAGGTGGATCGCGAGAGGTAGGGAGGTGAGGAGATCATGGTGGCGAGCGGCGCATCAGGTTATGATTATGGGAACCACGCTTGAAGGATCATGTATGAGAGTTGGATCCAAAAGTTAGCGGATCATGGCGTGGGCGTATCGGCAGGGTGGTGTTTGGGGTGACACGGTGTTCCGTGTACTGGCGGGAGGAGGCAAAGGCTCAGTGGCTTCCTCGCGACACTTCACGCTGCATGCGAGCCTAAGTCCGACTCGACGCTTATGTCAAGGGATCTATTGTCAATGGAAGGGTCGATGACAAAGACGCTCGCCATAACATTGTGAGCAAAGACTTCTGCCGCTTTTGGCCAGACAGACCGCCGGCAAATGCATCGTCAACAAAGGGAAAACGAAAGCAGCATGGCTCAATGCCGTCGTACTTTGGATAAGATGAGCCTCTTACATAGTGACCGCTGCAAGTCTACTAGGATGCTTGTTGCATGGGCAATGGTTGAGGAAGGCGACTGTTCCCTAAAGAGCTCATAATCCATGAATCCTATACGCCTCTCCCGCCATCCTTCAATCACAACATGTCTGTACACGACACTGCAAGGTCAGAGCTCACAGCTTGCGCTCTGCCATTACTCCTCTGCATGTCCTGTCCGCAAGCCGGCCGACCCAATGACCACCAACCAGCCGCCTTCCTCGCCCTACTACAAACCAAAGAAGGATACAACACGATCGTCGAGCGCATCAAGGCTCAACGGTGTCGGAGATGCTACCTACTGTTTGACAGGCTCGCGGTTCTTCTGGAGCACTATTGGTGATGGTTGCTGGAGGATGGTCAAGGGTCATTGACATTGATGGTGATTTGAGACAGGCTGGTGCTCGCATCAATGCAGGCCAAGCTGCGGTAGTTGGATGATGAGCCCTCGACGCGCTATAGGAGAATGATTGCAGTGTCACCTACTATCACATCCAAAGAGTCTGGTGCTCCTGGCGATTCTGGCTCTTGCGCTGGTAGTTAAACAAGTCCTCTGGACCTCCGAGCTGGGTTAGATTGCTGGTTCATTTCCCACTGCATATACATCGAGCATTGGTGTGACCCATCACGTGCGCCTGCATGACCTTGGCATGGCAATCCTTTGGAAATGGCAACGGCAAGATGCTACGTTGAGCTTGTAGGAGATTGAGGCAATTGTTGATCTGACAAGTCCTGTATCGATTTCACCTTCGCCGAACCTGATACACGTGCTGGAGCAGCCTTCCCTAGCAGAATCGTCGATGTCTTCAGCTGAGACAGCCTCTTTTACCAGCCAAAGCTACGAAACCTCATTCTGTCTTTGCGACGTCGCTTCCGAATCAGGTTGATCAACCAAGCTTCGTCCGGGTCATCGACTTCATCTTCATCGTCCCAATCTTCCAAACCCATTTGCTCCATCAACAATTCTAGGGGCAGGGCCCTTCCAAGACCCATCACCAAAGGATTCATTCCTCCACCCATACCGAGGCCGCCGCCGCCGATTGCCAATGGACTCATGGTGATGCCACCAATGCCGCCCATTCCTTGCAGACCGCCGCCCACACCAGCTCCCAGTCCGCCTGCCAGTCCTCCCAGACGGCCGATCGCGAGGCCACGGGCGAGTCTTCTGGCCCCGCCGAAATTACCGCCGAGGCCACCTCCCATGCCCATACCTAGGCCCATAGCTGGTGGCATCATTCCGCGTCCTGCTCCAGCGAGCATCGGTGGCATCATACCCAGTCCACCTCCGGCCAAGAAAGGGTGCATGCCCAGACCATGTCCAGCTGCGAGTTGATCCGTTAGTGAGAAGTTTCTGAGGTCCATGCGACTGTCTCTTACCAAGCCCACCTCTCCGTCGACCGTCGCCGGCGCCCATCATCAAGATATTTGGGTCGACTCCTAACGCTGCCATGTTGTTTGCGATGCGTCACTGCAGTTCAATCCAGTCATGGGATAGCAGCGAAAGCAGATATTGTGGCAAATAGCAAGTTCAACACCACAAGCAATCGTAGCAAAATGTGAAAGGTGACGGGAGAGCAGACAGAGACGCTCATGGTCCCTCTTGTCATTCCTTGCCGGTAGTCCACGGTACATGTATAACGAAGCGGAAGACACATGACACCACACGGCAAGCCGCTGTCGAAATGTCGGAACCAGACTATGATAGCAAGAACGGCAAGATCTTAGTGGCAGCGCGGATGTGGTCACACAATGTGGGAGTTGTCGTGCCTGACCGACGTGGCTATCACACGTCTCGCTGGCGCTTGTCGGCTCCATGTAGCACAGGATAAGATTCTCCGCATGGTAGCAAACAATGTGAAAGTCACGCAGCCAGCCATGCAGGTCGTAGAAACGTTCACGGCTCATTTGCGCCGGGTTTCAGCTTTTGCAAGGCATGCTGTTCATTGCTGGTGTAGTAACAGCCATATGGGCTCATTCGTCTATGCCAGGTATTCGGTCTTATATGGCTCTCGACTTTGTCATTCCAATGCTGTATATGTACTGCTTGGGTCGGAAGTGTCGTGTGTGAGAAGACACAGTATCCGAGCGTCGACCAGATAGGAACGGACCACAGCCTTTCGTGTTGTTTCGCCAGGGCTCAACGAAAGACTGGACAAGGTTTCCTCGGCGACATGCAGCCGCAGTCGGCTCCGACCGGATGAGCAACACTTACCTAAAGGTTCCTCATCAGCCTGAAGGCACAGACATGTGACCATTTTCACTGTCATTCGTAGCAAATCCAATACACGATCTCACAGGCAACATGGGCGTCTTCTACGAAACCATACCGGAGAGCCTCCGCCAGTGGATCTTGGAGCAGCACGTCTTCTGGGTAGCAACCGCGCCTCTCTCCCCCGCTGGCCATGTGAACGTCTCTCCCAAAGGCGGACCACCAGGCGAAATTTTCGGTCTTGTAGACGAAAAGACGTTCTGGTATCTTGACATGAGCGGCAGCGGGAATGAGACCATTAGTCACCTGCTCGAACCACATAATGGGCGCATCACCATTCAATTTAACGCCTTCGTAGGGCCACCCAAGATCGTCAGGTTATGGGGCCAGGGCCGTATCCTTGAGAATGGGAGCAAGGCGTTCGCCGACTTCACCAAGCTTCACAGCATCAATGTCCTTCCGGGTACCAGAACCATAATCATCGTGGATGCTCATCAGGTTGGCTCATCATGCGGCTTCAGCGTGCCGTACTATGAATTCAAAGATTACCGGCCTATCTTAAACGATTTCTTCGCCACCAAGGAGAGGAGGTACCAGGAAGGCAAAGAGGAGGACCGGCTTGACCGCTACTGGGCGTTCAAGAACGCATATTCCATCGATGGATTGCCCGGCATGCCTTCTGGTCTCGTCACGGGTAAGAAGGAGAAAATTGAGCCTTTGAAGAAGTTCGTTGGTGCTCCGTCAAGACCCAAGTATGTCTATACGCACGGTTTCAGGCTAGACCAGGCGATCATGCTTGCGGTGATATGTTTCTTGCTTGGTGTCTTGACTGCAGTTTATGGGGCACAAGCCCTTGAGCTGGGTCAGAATCTCGTCTGGAAAACCGTGAAGCACGCTGATCTTCGGGCTGGAGAACCAGCTCAAGGCAACGCTGGTCTGTTACGAAGTATGCTCTCGCGACGGTCACCAAAGGCTTTATGATGGCAAGTTCTGTCTGAAGACCTAGCGTGCCTCCAAGGGGACAAAAATCATGCATCCAGCAAGGCCATGCCATAATCTCCGCCATTCGGTGTCCTCACGTGTGTATGAATATGAGAACGCTCGGCCTTGCTGTTGCCCAGAAAGATGCTACGACAATGCTCGAACTCACACAAGATCACCGGACTGTGGATGCGATAATAGAACTTGGCGTTATCCCCGTCAAAGTCTCCAACCCAAGCAAAGTATGTCTCATCAAAGTGCTTCGCGACCTCGGCTCTCTTACGTCGCCGGGCTTGTTGCGGCAGATAAAGAACAAACTGTTCCGCGATGTCAAGTAGAAGTTCTCTGGTGGCCGGAGATACAGCAGAAGCGAGACGTATCCCTTGGTATGGGATGATACGATTGTCCTGGAATGCTGCGCCAACTGCCCAGGTCATCGACCCTTTTTCTGGAGAGTTAAGATCCTGGTTCACAAGTGCTTGCACTTGCAGATCTGACGGTAATTGCTGCATGAACCTCAATCCCAAATTTTGCTCCGGGGTGTAGAGCTTCGTTCCGAGTAAAGGACCCTCATCAATCTCGTTCGGCTCGGCGCCACTGAATGTGGGCGTAATCTCGATATGATTGCCGTACACGAAGAAGTTCAGGCAGAGATGGTGACTGAACAGCATCCAACCCCATGGATCGGTTGTGGAGGGTTGTCCAAACATGGCAAAGTTGTATCAAAACTCATTGAGCACTCCAGGAGCCTTGTAAAGACGGCCGAGGAATGCGTTGGTCTTGGTGGCGAGCATGGCTTTCTGATAGCCTTCTGGGGACATTGCGCTGTCTAGGAGCTTGAGGACTCGGGACTGCACCACGTCACTCGTCTCATCAAGCCGAATGCCGAAGCGAGAGATGTCGAAATAGAGATGAGTATTCTGCCATAGACGGCGCTCTTCGGCCTCCAAGGGGAAGAAGACTTTGGGCTTCTGATCTTCAGTCAATGCTTGAAGGATGTTGTCACCACAGAATGCGATAGCATCCACATGGATATCGTCATCTGCCCTCTCGAACAAGTTCGGTCTGACGGAGCCTTGGCTGTTCGTCAGCATCACGTCTCTGGTCCTTCGCGAACATCACTGACCATCTGTGGTGATGCCCCTGAATGGCTGGCCGATATTTCTCTTCATCGAGGCAAGCAGCATACCTATATTCGGCAGTCGTTGAACCGCTCCGTCACAGTGCGCTACTGCATCTTGCTGTTCAATGTTCTCGAGATATGGCGATTGGGAGTTCAAGAAGTCTCGAAAATGAGCCTTTCCTGAGTGGCTCGACGACGACATGACCGTGAGACGCAGTGCAAGTCTTAAACGAGAAGAGATGCAAGGCAATACCGACGTCCTGAGAACATTGATTTCTCAACCTCGCTGCGATTGACCCAGCTTGCGACGGCGCGATTACGGCGTGCTGACTTGAGGTTCGGTGGACACGACCTGATACGGATGCCTGCAACCTGCCGCCTGCGCATCATTCGCTCGGATGAGAGACATGCGTATGGCGCATTAACGGTCATGTCGATCGCCGACGCCGATGAATCTGCGGCTTCACGTGTAAAGAAGTGGAGTACCTTTAAAATGTCCTTGAACATAATTTCTAGAAAAAGTCTTTAGGCTACGCGTGGCACAATGTTGTGCGATCTTGCCGCATACATTCTGACCTGTTATGCGTGGTCACATCAATTGCCTGGCTGAGCATATGCCATAACTGCAGGCTCGCTGGAGACCCTCGGACTTCCAAGTCTGCCGTCATCGTCAGTCTGGAGAAGAACTTTCAAGGACTGTCGACTCACAGGAATCCATCGATCAATGCATTGATGTCGGCGGCAAGATCAGCTGCAACATCCTCGTCCATGTTAGGTGTGGCGACGTCCAGACAGATCTCCAGACTGTTCTCTCTTACTCTTGAAATGCTTGCAGTGCCTCCATTCTGTAGCGCATCCAATGCTAGTGCAAATGCAGCGGCATCTGTTGTCATTTGCGTGTGGATAGCCAGTCTAAGAGGGCAAAGCTCCTGGATTGAGTATGAAGTCGCATCCGGCAGAGCGGCGTTTTCATCTGGAGGCGACACCACGCCATCGGTCCCCGTCCAGATGGTCGTCGTCGGCACCTGTGCTTTGAAGTTGCTATAGTGCAACGCCTCGAAGTAGTCCGACCCGTTGCTCTGCTGCCACAACGAGGCTTGACAGAGGTCTCCTACGCACACATCGCTTAGATCGCTATCGAAGAGGAGGATGCCGGACAAATCTGGCGCAAGTGGTATGAAGCTGCTAGTGACGGTCGTTGTGCTTGGCCAGAATTGCAGAGCCCACTGGGTGTCTGGTCCGCCCTGACTGTGGGAGATCACTGCCGTCTCTAGACCACCAGAGAGATATGAAAGGTAATGCAGGTTGTATGCAATGTATTCGGACGAGATCTGCATATCGCCCATGGCCCTGCCAGCTTATGTTGTGTTAGTCGACGCATTGACATGGCTGACGTCGACATACGTAGAGTTACCCAGCAGCCAGTGTAGCCGTTGGCTTTCAGGGCAGGAACATAAGACCGGCTCCAAGAGTCTTCGCCTGTCGTTGCCGTTCCTGGTCGATCGTCGTCAATCGACTTGGCCTGTCTTTCCATTCGATCTGGTCTTACCGTGTACTAGAAGGACCGGCGGCGACGATTCTGTTGGACTTCCATTTGGACATGTCAGGGCTGCAGCAAGAGTCGCCGTGTCGACGGAGAACGGAGCATCGCCGTCGAACACAAAGGACGGAATGTCCCTCTCGACAGTCGGAAACGCAAGCGCCAGGTTTCCCAACGTGAACAGAAGAAGTGTACAGAGCATCTTGACGTGATTTTGAGATTGGGGGAAAGTCTTTGGCTCCTTTTCCAACCGAAGCGGAACAAGATGGTCATACTTCAGAGATCCAGAGATTGTCCTCGCACCTTTATGCCGACTGCATGTATGAATCTCACGGAGGCCTACGAAACGGGGTGATGTGCATTTTCGCACCTGACCTGTCCATCAGGACGCACGAGCAATACCAAGGCGGAGAGTAATAAATCGTCTCGACAAATCTGCTTGTACAACATAAAAGCTGCGTCTGCTAGGCTCATGTACTCGCAAAATGGCAACATCACCGCGTACTGTAGCTTGGACTCGAGCCGTTGCGTCCGGCTCAGCACATCACGAGGCCAAGCCTGCCGATTGCGGCACGCGTGATTCGCAATAGAAACGTCCTCGTGGTCGTCTATGGAGCGTCTGTATCCGCCGCCAATCTGCAAGAATATCATAGCGCGCGGAACAATATGCGAAGGCGAGGATTTGTTGATGATAAGACGGCGAATGGAGTCGCGCAGGAAGCTCAAGAGTTGAGGGGAAGCTGTTGGATCTTGCAGGGGCCGAGGCTTATGCTCTGTTCGTGCCACGCAAGCGACGAGTCGCCGGCACTTGGTACAGACACTTACTCCCCTCTCCTCTTCTCTCTCGTTCAGATCAGCTCAAATCCACCCAGATAAACACCACAGACCGCCACCCGTTACACGAAGCAATACTGAGCATCTCGCATTCGCCTGGAGATCAAGATGACCCACAGCACCACTTCTTGCCCCAATTGCAAGGTCGCAATCTCTCCAGGAACCAAGAAATGCCCCCACTGCAGCGCGGTACGTCGCACTCGAGATCTTACATGTACCTTAGTGATCGAGCCCATGTACTTACAAGTCGCAGAAGTGCCCTGTATGAGCTCCACATGCCTTCCTAGCATGAGCGATCGATGTCAAGGCTGAATGCTACACTGGGGTCTGCAAACACAAACTGGTGCTTGAATGGATACTCGGATCTGAGGGGCGATATGAGCTGCGTTTTGAATTGGTCGGTAATGTCGATGGCAATATCATTTTGTATATCAATTGAGCGTGAAGTTGTCCGCTTCTTCATCGGCCCAGGTCATCGCTGATGTTCCCATGGCACCTTCACAAAAGCACGAGGTAACGTACTTATGCATCCCGGTTGAATGAAGGTCAATGATCACTGGTCTTCGATAGCCGTGGAAAATCGCGACTTGATCGCCTGCTCTCACTTTGCTGAATGTAAGTACCAATCTCCCATCACTTGTCCAATAAAAGGCATCGAATGGACACTCGGTAATCGCGGCACAGCCCCGATTAAGTACGCCCCAGTCATGGAGCCGCCAATGCGAGGTTCTTCTGAGGCTTTTTCCGTCGATGAGCTTCTTGGCCTCGCGATGCAGCAGTTCCAGGTCCATAATGACATTTGCAACGCTATCAAGGGGGCCGGACCCAGACTCATTTGGGGCTTCGCATTGACAGGATGCTGAAAGCTGCTCATACAGTTTAATCAAATCGTCTTTATCTTCAGCGATGTTATTGATACCGTCGGCTGTGACTCGAAGGCTCCAGTACAAGATCGCTCCCAGGAAATCGCTGACATTGGCCTCTCTTTCGACATCCATTTCAGAGTTTCGGAGGACTTCTAGAATGGATTGTTCATACTGCTGGAACCGGTGTGGTCGGAGCAAAGCGGCATAGAAGCAACTCTTCACTTGTTCCACATCAACACAGCTTGCATAGCGGACCGTCCCAATGACCTTGCCCCTCACAGGCAATTGATCCCAGGAAGCCATCTGAGATGTGATGTGCGGTCTGCTTGCCCCGCACGTCTGGAACCGTCGCATAGGACCTATTGGATAGTCAACTTGAAATCTCAATGCTGTCGTCCAGTTCGGCACCCAGCTGGGCAAGGTCTGGGTACGCTCTATAGTCGGATCCCTGCGCTGGAGGCTGGAGTGGCTTCTATCAATGCCATCACATGTGCAAAGCACTTCCAGACTGCGATCCTTCACAGTCAGCAGGCGGGCAATCGACGCATATAGCAAGTGTACAGGCAGTCTATAATCAGGCACGATGTCGGTCATATCCCCAGCATGCGTTAGCCCCAGAATGCCGTAGATGATGTCTCTTGGATCCGTGGCCTGTAGAATACCTTCTAGCGAGGATCGCAGTACGCCAAGAAATCCGTATAAGGAGCGTTGTTCCCCATGCGGCTGTTGCTGCAGGTCCATGAGGTGCAAAAGCATGCGGTATCCCCGCATTTCAATGCTCTTATGCCAGTTCTGGAAGACCTCGCGACGACTCGCGGCGTCCCACAAGCTATGACAGACGACACCTATCTGACGCGCACTGACTGTGGTCGGGCCAACCAGGAACATGACCTTTGGAGACAGGACGGCCTCCTGTACTACCCAGACCCGACTGAACTGCACAAAAGTCAGCTCTTTTCCTTTCAGAGGTCTGACATCGATGAAAGTAATACTTGCCCATGAAGCGGTATATATGTCAATTATCATCCTGCGAAGAGCTCGCCATGATACGTCCCGCCCGTCAGCTTCGCCACGTACGTGGTGCTTTTGAAAGGCTTCAACAAGGGGATCAGAGAACCACGTATCCGGCTTTTCGACCTCAGCGCTTCCACCCAGGAGCGTCTCGACTAATCGAAATGGTCTTTTCAACTCGGCGCCAGGGCCCCATCCCAACTCACAATCACCCATAGGAAAGTCGATTGTCCTCAGAATGTCCTGCAACAGTGGATTGGCTTGTCTACCTTCGCATAAGAAGACGAGGACTCCATCGCCTTTCGTATAAATCTGGCCCATCATCGAGACTTGCTGTGCTCGCTCATCCAAATCCATTTGATTGATACAGATCTGATCGATCCAGAGGTATTCGTGCTTGGTGGCAGCTAAGAAATATGGCAGAGCGACCGACAGATTGTTAGTGATATCGACGGTTTCTCCGTCAGCCAAAGCCATCGAACAGCGTCGACCGGAGTCGCCCCAGGCGTAAGATACCGTCTGGTAAGGCGGCGCTCTAGCTAGCGATGTTTCGACGAGGTGCAGGCGACAGTCGGAACGCTGCGCAGAGGATGTGCTCTCGCCATTATGATTGATCGTGGGTTGTTCGATGTGAAGCAACCGGAAATCGTCGATCTTCTCCAGTCCAACATATTCGTATCGTTTCTGTTCGGAGCTGGTGAACATTGTGATAGCTGGGCCTTGAGGGATGGAGCGCAAGTAATGTTACTGGATCGTTCTAATATTTGAGCTGCCGCATCCCACGAGGCGCGGCATCGTCTCGCGAAGCGCTGACAAGCACTGCAGCCGCCCGGGAAGTGCCGCACAGTGCCGTCTGTCGAGCTGGATCAATGTTCGCACAGCCCTGCGCTGCATGAGCATCGCCCGCCTTTCCTGAGGCCATAATAGGGAAGCTGTGGCTTGCTTACCCAAGTTATCTGACTAAACATCGCCGCACTTGATTGACTTGACGTTTTTGAGATTTTTGAGCGAGCTGTATTTGCATCCCAATCAATGTGTGCAGTCATGACACGACGCACATATCATTGCCGTACGTCCACTTTGTCATGTTGTGACGAACGTACCTAATAAACACGTCGACAGCGTGCTAAATTCAGATCCGAAGCTACTGCCAAGCATGGCAGGCACGGTGCCAAGACCTGACAAATCATAGCAAAAGTCCTACCTAGGTACTCTTGACATGCTGAGTAATGTGAGGGGCGCTTCTGAACGTCGGTAATGCTGTGGATTCTAGCTGCATGTCATTAGTCCAAATGGCATTAAATGATCGCACTTCTGGTCCTCGCGGACAATGACCTCTTCAGTAGCTCCCGTGATGCCCTACTCTCTATCCATTTCACCAGAACCGGTCGGGCATTTCTCTCCGCTGCAGACAAACGACTGCGTCATTCATCGTGACCACCCTTGGTGCCCAGAGCGCCGAATGCTGTCCCCGAACTCCTCGCTGTACGTAACGCTGTAAAATAGCCACATGGATTCCGATAAATAGTTGTACACTTCAGCGAAGGCTGGCTTAGCTGCAAGGTGTTAGCATGATCCACGCCTGAATGCACGGGCAGCGTACCCAAGCCTGGAGGTCTCAGCCCTCTATGCCTTGGAGTTGCATGGCCGGCACGTCTTTATCTTGCATTTGGCGCATTCGTAGATGAACCAGTGCGGGCCAGAGTGGCACAGGTTGCAGTTCCAGAGGATGAGCGTTGTGTCGGACTTGATCATCCTGAAAGCATGCTCGCACTTTACAGGCTTGGCCATCGTGCGAATCTGGGGTTTGTTAGCAGGATTGAACAGCATTGGACTGGTTTCATATGTCAGGCAAGACGTGCCTGGTCGGTCCAAGAACCAAGGTGAGAATACCGTTATGGACTGGAGTCGAAGCGAGGAGGAACTGCTAGCAATCGACGCTGCGGCGGGCTTGATGAAGGTCCAGAATAAAGATGAGGCTGATATCAAGTCTGATTGATCGAGTCCAGTGCGAGCGATGAGAATGGAGTGAGTCCGGAAGGAAGGACCGGTTTGAGTTGCGAATGAGATTGGCAAATCACACGAATGACCACCCAAGTTATATAGCTGTTCCTGTCGAGGGCCGATGGTCGTATGTCCAGTGGCCGTGTTGCGCCAATTGTGGACTCTGTCCTTTATGCAGCCCACAGCGCAGGCACGGAGCGCAGCCAGTGACAGGCTAGGCGCACACAGAGGTCGTCGAATGCAGACAGCGAGTGATGACTTGGGAGACGAGGCAGAGATCTGGTGATACCATGGAGAAGTGCAATCGGTGCGAGGTACTGGTCCTTTTCCCCTTCAACGGCCGGCTGGCCACTACTGCGGCGCCCAAAGCAGTAAGCAGATGGGAGCTGTCGAAGCTAAGCCGCCGTGGCTCACTCCCTCCCGCCGCCATCACGTCGATTGCGGTGCGTTGCAGAGACTGGCAGGTGATCCTTGCTGCAAGGCCAATGGGCCGCACTGCCAACGGTCTCCTTTCAGCGGTGGTGGGCGGGAAGCGTGAAGATGGGGCATCCCATTGCAAAAATTTGTGATTGAGCGCAGCTGGAGGCGCAGGAAGATCCGGCGACCAGGAACAAGCGGATCGGCGCCAGAACCCTGCCACCCGCCGAGATGGAGAGTTTCACGGCACATGCACGTAGATCTTGGTAAAGTTCGCTAGCGGCGAGATTTGACGCG
Organism: Teratosphaeria pseudoeucalypti; assembly: GCA_013403795.1. Taxonomy (NCBI): domain Eukaryota; kingdom Fungi; phylum Ascomycota; class Dothideomycetes; order Mycosphaerellales; family Teratosphaeriaceae; genus Teratosphaeria; species Teratosphaeria pseudoeucalypti. The sequence goes on along the minus strand of JABBMZ010000109.1, from coordinate 41,701 downwards.
ATGAGGCACAACTTACAATGCGTGCAGACAACTGGAGTCTGTGGAAGAGCACACCTACCCGGCGACGCCGCACTCGGTCTGCGGATGATCCCATATTATTCCTCCTGTCTGCGGATGATCCCATTCCTCAGTAGTAGTCGGGGCAGTTGACCATCTGGGACTGCTCCTCTGAGCTCTGCACCTCCGCGGACGCGCCCGCAGTCCTGTCCGCGACCGAGATGTCAGGAAGACGCACCTGTGATTACCAGAGCCGTGCCCTATCAAGCCACCTGCATACGCCTCGCATCCGCCACGAACGCCCACACGGCGGGGAGCCAGCTTCAGAAGGCGAGACTGATCATCCTCTCTGCAGCACCACAAATCACTACTGTCCATCATTCCTGTCATCATCATAGGGCTCAACCTGCTGCTTCAAGGCCCACACGCGTGGAGCTAACCCAAGTGGGCCATGTATTTGAGAGATGCGTCGTCTGTCTGAACAATCATGTTTCCCCCATCTCTCGGACCCGAGGCCGTCGTCCTTCCGCCGCCAGGTGCTCCAAGACTTCTGCTCCGGCGCCATCGTCCCATCCTCCACTACCTCCACACATGCCATTCCAGTGGCGGTCGATAACAGCTTACGATGCATCACAAACATCAAAGACTCTGGTCAACTGGCGCTCGCATGGCTCTGGGTCATCCAGCCCTGAGCTCCCGGATGTATTCACGCCAGACTTGTCGTGTAACTCCCTCTCGCCCCCATCCGTTCAGTTGCAGTAAATATGAGGCTGCGTCTAGACTTGCACTATCCGTCAATATGTGCTGGATACAACAGCATACGTCACTTCGACCCGGCCGCTACCCGTCGACCAGTCTCACTACTCGGATTCTCACATAGGCCGTTCCTTACCAGGTACCGGTTTCACGGATGCAGGACTCACCCTGCAGCCACACCTAGAATTCGATTGACACCTTGGGTGCTCTGCATACGTTAGGTGCTCGATTTCGCTGGATCCTTGACATTCTCTGGAATGACGCCGGCTATAGGCGGGTACACGGCGGAAGCCCGATGCTTCAACTGCGCTTCATTACTACTGCTAGGCGGCATCGAATTCCTTCTGCATCCAGTCAGTGGGTCTCCTGATAACTGTTGGAATCGACCATGCGCTTCAGAGTTCGGGAATGGCTTAGATCTACGGTTACATACACGATCTGATGCGTCACGTATCGCAAAGAAGCGTGGAGATGCTCGGATTTGCTGACTGGACATACTCGTGGCGCCGGTCGTCCCTAATGCTCATACGGAGGCCGATGTTGCGCAGCCTTTTTGCAATCTGTAGGACCGGCCGTACAACAGCTTGGGGCCTGATCAGGCATTGTCCATATACACGCGGCAAGACTTACTCCTGCTTGCTAGAGGCGCTATTGGGAGGGCGCGTGGCGTGAATCATGCCACCGTCATTCTTTGGGTCCTCTGGCTTCAACAACTTCGACTAGCTAGCACATTTGAAGGACGACACGGCATGTTCTACGTCCAGACGTTGTACATGGTCCGCATGATCGCCCGTCTGACCCATCTCCTGGGCCGCGGGATCTCAAGCCGAACGCGCTGCGCGGGTTCGGATCGACGGGTGTAACAGAATGCCACCGGCATCTCTAGACCTTGGAGATGGGCCGACAAGGTGGAGCGCAACACGTACACGAACACAGGCATGGCTGCCGTTGGGCGTTGCGGCTCAAGGGCCCATGATGACCCACTGAGGGTGTCACATATGACTATTGCGCAATCGCGCAGACTAATGCAGGAACAGGAATTTTGGTCATCGTGTGAACACACTAATTCCATACTGACGGACTGTCTAGTAGGAGGCACACACATTGGGAGCGCCAAGGTTTCATCGCGCAGAGATCTTGCCAGTTGGGAGGCACATCACGACGACGCGCCCCAACCTACCACTGTTCTGCCAGTCACCAGCATATCTTGCTTGAAACACGTTTCTTGTGACCCGAAAGGATGACTCGAGGATCCGGAACTGGGGGACCAGAAAGCTTCCAGGTCAGGCAAGTTTACAGGTACTGAGACGCATGCAGTCTTGTCAAATGGACTAAGACGCCGGTCGTGAGCACATATTGCAGCCTGTATTGTCGAATGAAGACTTCAAATGGCACTGGCCATCTCTCAGGTCTATCCGGAGGAGCAACGCAAGAGACCATCACGGCAGAGATTCAAAACAAAACAAAAAAACTGTTGCGATCATTGCAACTTTAGATCCATCAAGGTTGCTCAAGCTGTGCGTCAATAGGAGATTGTTTGAGAGAAGTATGATCCATTGAAAGCGCATTCATGGTGGTCATCTCCATACCGATCTGCGGAACTACTCATCAATTCTCTTAAAAACATCCCAAACTGTGCACCAGCGCAATGATGCCTTGGATGTACTGTCCATTCAATTGCCCTCGTTAAGTTTGGCTAGCTTTACCAATCGTACGTCTCGGTGAATAAGTAGATGCCCTGTGCACCACTTCCCTTGTGGACAGCACGCTCGTCTGATAGAGCTGCTACAAATGTCCGAGCTTGTGCTGTGATCGAAGCACCGCCGCAGACAACGACAGCCGTCTCCCCAGCTGCAGCCTCCACTGGTGGCCGAATCATACACTCGACACTTGGTCTGCGCTCGTATGCGATGTGTAGTGAAGACCGTCGGCTGTTAGCAGCGGTCAGGGATAGAGGGAACTTCTCGTCTTCCAGCGATGACATGCTGCTTTTGCTTGAGCACTCGTCATTACCGACTGCATTTGCATTCGAACATGCTTCGACTTTGCATTCGAGAAGTTCAATCGTGTTTTGGCGTTCAGCGACAACTGGTGCAACTACACCGGTACCTTGCGTGATATGTATGGTGATGTTCAGATTCAAGGCGAACCCTTTAGCTTGCTGCACCAGTCCTTGCAATGTATTATGGAACCACTCGATATGCTCATGGTACCGTATGATCCAGTGCATCGAGATGTTGCGTATGCATCCAGACTTGTTCACCAGAGTCTCAAGTACAGGCACCACAAAAGTTGCGCCAGTAGAAGAAGCGACCAGGACAACAGTCTCGTAGTGGCTCAATTTTGGCGGCATGCCCCAGGGGCCGCTCAGGAAGGCGCGGAACTGCCTGCCTGCAACAGGATCTTGTCTTAACGCAGCCTTGAGCAAGCTTCTTGAGAAGCCCTTATGAGCTTTGATCAGCAAGGTCAAGGCCTGCCCATCGACCCCTGCTGTGGACGAGTTGGCGATCGTGAAAGGATGGAGCTCCAGAAGTCGCAAACGCGGCAGGCTCAGGAAGACGTGCTGACCAGCATCCCAGGAGAAATCGACGTTTCTCAATGTCACACGTACCACGTTCCCGGGCAAGACTTGCAGATCAGCGTTGTAGCCAGGCGCTCTTGTCCACGCCCGTGTAAGGAGATGCATGTTCCGGCAGATGTTCCATCCTACTCGAACACCCCAATCCAGTGCCACGAATACAATTGCCATGTACACGTTGTAGCGTGCATAGGAGGGGACATGCTTATAAAGGAGCCAAAGCAGTACTGCAGCCGCGACAATATGTTGTGCCACAAACAGCTCATAAGCCTTAGCACGGAAGAAGCCAAAACCAGAGAGCATCATCCAGGTTACGACGCCAAAAGCTCCAAAGCCGTATTTGACCATGGGCATCATCTGAATCTCAAGGAGGATAAAGTCTGCCAACCACCATTCCCGAATGAAGTAAGACCAGTGCACGATGGCAGTCAGAAACACCGTTCGCGCAATCCATCGATGTAGCCAGTTGAACCGCTCGTAAGAAATGCCAGTCAACAGACTGAGAGGATTGAACTTGCAGGACAGCAGGTAGATGAAGGGTATCTGAGTCACAGTGGCCCAAGCTGCCCGGAAAGCAGGTTTCTCGAGCCTATAGGCGTCGGACTGCTGAAGTATTGTATTGCTCCAAAGAAGAGTGAGGATGACGACCCAGTAGGCCGCGAGAAGCAGCCATCTTCCAACTGGGAGCGGGCTGAAGTACTTGGATATGCTTCCTGTGAAATAGATTGGTTGCGGGTACAGCAGCTCGCGAAGTGTGGCGGTCGCTGTTGCGTACGTCTGGCTCAAAATGCTCTGCGGCCGCCAGGGCCTGCTGTATGGCTTGACTTGCGCACATCGAATTCGTTGTCTGGCTTGTAGAGTATTGATAAGGCGAAAGCAGGCAAGCAAGCCGACGACTCCCGCAATGCCATACCAATAGCCATGGGCTATGCGTTTGTTGACTCCAGTAAACATTCCAGCACTGGACATATCCATGCCTCCCATGCCACTCATGTCCATCCCGTCCATACTCATATGGAATCCTTGATTGACGCAGTGATACGAAAAACCCGAGATGAGCAGTCAAAGCTGCGACACTGCCAATATCGTCGTCTTTCCGGATGCTGTAGTGGCGAAACCAGACCGAATTGCGAACTCGGCGTATAGCTCTCAGAATACGTAACTAGATAGGCAAGAGTAGACTTGACAAGCCGCTTACATAGACCGCACGATGGCGATAGCCGTCACGATGGTGAGTCCAGGCGTAATCGTGCGAGGATTTGGAGTTGCCGGGACCTACTTGCGTAAATATGCTCAGCCAAGGCGCTAGCAAGGGGAAGCTTCCGTTCATATGCTGTCTCTGCGGTGATCGTGCAATCTTACAATTCCTGTTGCACGAATTAAGTTGCAGCATACACATCACCACTACAAAGAAACGCCGTCGAGAACGTGGGTGGCGCTGCAGGGTCAGCGTGGGAGCGTGCAGTCTCACGTCGGAGCAACGAACCCGTTCTCGCTTGCTGCAGGTCTTAAATAGCAAGGTATCCGCCGTCTCCGAAGCGAAGGCCACATTGCCCAACATAACCGTGAGGATCAGCAGTCTGAGATCTAGACAGGCAAAAACATGTTGCGACAGATTCTGATCACCCTCGGTGCAGCGAGCATTTCATCTGCTCACTTCATTCTGCAGTGGCCTCCCACCGCAGGTTTCGACGATGACGCCGAAAGCAACTCTCCGTGCGGCGATGCCACTGTCACCGTCAATAGCAGCAGTCCAGAAGTCCAGGTCAGCCAGTTTGCTGTGTCAATCAAGAACACGCATCCCACAGGGCAATGGCAGTTCAGGGCCACCACAGACACTCAAGAGCCGTACAACTTCACCGACATAGTTCCTGTGGTGAACTCCACCGGCATCGGCGACTTCTGTTTGCCGAATCTGCGCGCTCCAGATGACTTCGCTGGCAAGGCCGGAATCCTTCAGGTCATCGACAACGGCCCTGATGGCCTTCTGTACCAGGTACGTCTTAATGATGATAAGGGTCCTCTGTGCAGTATCTGACCATAACCCCCATGCAGTGTGCTCCGGTGAACTTTGTGACCGGCTCGAACAGCACCGTGGGCTCAGCTTGTATGAATGCTACGGGATTCACAGCATCATGGACGACTGAGGAGAGCCTGTCGACCAATGCTACTACGAGTGGCACTGCAAGCAGTTCAGCAGCCACAGCGACTAAGACATCCTCCTCATCAGCTGATGCGGTGACGGCAACTGGTCTGGGTAGCTTGGTGGGAGCATTCGGTCTGTTGGTGGGTCTGCTCGTTTAGATTCGAAGATTGTCAGTTCTGGAGTGTTTTGTCGACGGAAAAGTGCTGCGCTGTTGTCCTGATGGAATGTATTTCAGTCCTCTCCAGTAAATAAGGTACCTCCTACGCCTGCGTGTCCAGCTGGGTGGCTTGGCTTATCATTTTTCACATCAATCTCACCCTATCCGCATCATGTCTGTGTCATCTGCGATGCACCGCGTGAGCTTGCAGTGCTCCGTGTGTTGTAGAAGTGATCTTGGTGTAATGGGTGAAGAAAAACCAGGCGTTCAAAGCCATGACGCCGTTTTTGCACTTGGTAGTCATGTACACGACTTCTGCCCTCTACGCTCGACAGACGCGTGCCTGCTTCCAGGTTGAATCGGAGTCGCGTCGACTGCCTTGAACATCCGTATCGAGATACGGAGGTATGACCACGCCATGGATCGGGGGCTGCCATTCCAGCTTGACGAGCTCTGGCGTCCCTCTGCTTTGGACGCTGACCTCGATGACGCATCACTATTCCGGGCTCCTGACTTCGGCCTCGAGCCTTTGCAAGTTGAAAAAGAGACAGACGAGCCACTCATCGCGGACTTGGATCTACATCCCTCTGAAATCCATGCTGATGATCTTGACCATGAGTTGGCTCAACGCACGGTCGAGCTTTCTCAAGACCAACTCACAGACCACTCCCAAGATTCGCAGACACTGGTAATCAATCCTGCTTTTGATCCCTGGATCTTCGATCTGCACCCGTCCGACGGCACTGCAAGCTCCGGGTTGATCACATGGGAGGCATTTGGCAGAGCAGAGGTCTCCGAAACGGCTGTCACTGGTTGTCTATCCGAGGCCAAGCTTGAAGCATTTGATGCCGCGCTTTCGCTGTCTCACGGATGCAGCGGAGTGCTCCCACAAGACACGTCCCTCCGTGCACTCTGCAATTTAGCGCTTGGACGATCTTCTGTGTTCTTCCAGTGGGATGCGACGAAGAAAAGCTTCGCGCAGACTATCCCAGACGTACCAACATCGGGCCTTAGCTTGCCGTGCTATGCCAACCTCCTCTCACGGCTCATGGGGTTTGGGAACATGTACCGAACGCTGCAAGACTGGGCAGACTCGACACCGCCTCTCCGACCAATGAGACCGGCAGTCAGAGTGTTGCAGCGAACCACTCTTCGCATTCTTCAGACAGTGGAGGCAAGCATTGCCCTGAGCTTCTCCGACGATGTTCACTCCATTCTACAGCTTCAGCAGAGCATCAGCTTGCCACTACAGCTGCTGGATCACCTATGTGATCTCAAGGAGGCAGTGGCGACATGCACGACCGAAGAGCAGGCCATTTCATCGATCTCCCATCAGACTCAAGCTATTGTAGAGACAGGAAGCTTGTTTGCTGATGTGCTGAGGCTGCTTCTGGAAGAGATATGTGCACCTTGGCTAGAAGGGCTGTCAGTAGAGCTGGGTCTCTCCGACTTGTGTCTGCACGATGGCAGTGTCTTAGATTTGGAAACGTCTGGCACCGTAGACCAGCTTGACGTGTCGTTTCATGCGACAAGTCCAGCCCAGCTTTTGGCATCGACTTTGCTCGATCCGCGCGATCAAGCTCTGATCAGGGCTACCAAAGCTAGCCTTAGGCTGGTGAGACTGCATACGCCCGAGGTCCGCCTGCGATGCCCAGGCTTAGATGCTGCAAACTTTGTGATTTCATCAAATGCCTTATCTCATATCGCAGAGATGACTGACAAGCACGACCAAGCCACAGAGATGGACGAGTTCTTCGTGCTGAATGACATGGGTACCCACCCACAAGTTGTACATCCAGGATCGCAGGACGCACTGGGCGAAACAGTTCAGGCTACTCTGCAAACAGAGATTTCTGGAGTTGTAGCGCGAGGTATCAAACTGGAGTCGTCGGTCACCCAGACCATATTCGAGAAGCTTCGTCCGGCGGTTACGATGCAAGCGCGTTATCTGAACCAGGAGGTCCTTCGACACATCTTCGGGACTTGTGGCTTGAAGAAACACCTCGAGCTCCAGCGCTCCTTCCACCTATTCGGTAACGGCGACTTTGTCATCCGTCTCTCCACCGCGTTATTTAGTCCAGATACGCAGACAGCACGTCGGACTCGTGGCGTGATCCCCACAGGAGAGGCACTGGGCCTTCGTCTTAGCACTCGGGATGGGCAGCCCTGGCCGCCTGCAAGCTCTGAATTGAGGTTGACTCTCCATGAAGTACTGGCTGACTGCAATCAGGATCTACAGCCGAGAAGATCCGGCACGCCGGCGGAACTCCCAGGTAACCTCAGCTTTTCTATTCGAGAGCTGTCCGATGAAGAGATCGACCGCGTTATGGACGTCAGCTCAATCTACGCTCTTGACTTTCTCCGACTGCAGTATACTGCACCTGCACCCCTCGATACTATCATAACACCAGCATCGTTGAAACGCTACGACGACATATTCAGATTCTTGTTGAAGCTCTTGCGAGTACTAGATGTCACAACGCGCTTGCGGGGGGAGCATTTGACGAATAAAACCCCAGTGTCGTCAAAAGCCAAGCGATTTGCTCTCGCAGCGCATCACTTCACAAGCAATTTGATCTCGACTATGATGGATCTTGGGATTGAGGAGCCATGGCGAGAGTTTCAAAAAGGCATTGAGGAAGTAGAGCAGTCTGTCGAACCCCGACACCATTCAAGTCTGGCTGGGGGACTCGATGCGGGAGTAGCAGCTTTGAGACAGATGCACGAAGTCTGCCTTGAAGGCATCAGGAGCCATCTATTCTTGAAGCACAAGCAGGCTAAGGTCAGCAATGTTATTCACGGCGTCCTCGATACGATCCTCCAGGCATGCTCGAGATTGCATAATGCGTCGTCTCGCTTCGATGACTCAGATTTTAGGAGGGCTTTGTCGGGTGCCCTCACCTTATTGCAAACGATTGTCGATATGCCACCGAAGCAGCACGAATCTCAGATCTACGAAGTCGAGATGGTCAGAATATTGCTGGCGAGACTCGACTTTAACGAGGTCGCCTATCTTGGGGACTCGTGAGTGGCAGCGATCCAATCGTGAGTACAGTCAATCAGTATCATCCACGAAAAGCTGCATACCTTCCCAACTATCCGGCGCAAGACCGATATTGATGGTGTGCACGTTGGATCATGTTGATGTCAACATCGGTTCTAGCTGAGCCTCAACATAAGGTGCAGACAGAGCCCCAATCGATACCGCGATCCTGCGACAACCATCAAATGGCTGCTGCATGTGCTGCAGATCAATGTCGGACTTCGGGACGGGGAACCGCGATTCTGTCCGACTGCAGAGGCACACCTCAATTCAGCTTCCCGCCTTATACTGAACGAACTCCAGCCAGTTGAAACACAACCGATCAACCATCAGCAGACTGTCATGGGTACTCCTTGTGCAATGGGCCTCTAGGTTCCCAACTCCAATAGCCCTTTCGCTTCCCCACCATCAGTCCACGCTCAGCTTCATCGACGCGTCACGAAATGGACCGTTCCTATCCTCCATTGGCGCATTCCCAGGCTGCCGGCCAACAGGGCAGACAGCAACGTGCGCATAGGAAAATAGTACAATATGAAAAAGGATTCTGGTGGTAGGTGTACGCACCTGGCTCGCTTGTTCCATACTTCACAACGTCTGTCTACGGTCTAGCAATCTCAAAGCCCTCCCTAAAGCGATTGCTGGCAGGAGTTTTCCAGCCACACGTCAACCGATTTTACGATAATGGCTCTGGGCGGGGATATGCGTGGTTCTCGGCTCCAAGCTGCCATTGGATTGGTGGCGGGGCTCTGTTTCTTCCTCTTTGGCTATGATCAAGGCGATCTTGCAGGTCTCTTGACTGTCCCTACCTTCCGTGCACAGTTTCCACAGATCGATACAATTGGCAATCCCGGCAGCCTTCATACTGCGACAGGCCAAGGTGTCACTGTAGCAGCATGGAACATAGGCTGCTTCCTGTCGGCTATGCTGACCATTTTATGGGGTGAGATTCCTCACTCGCACCAGATTGAGCCTGACAGCTAACTTGAATTCAAAGTTGACTTAATCGGACGCAAGAAGACCATCTATATTGGCTTGATCTTTCTCTGCTCTGGCGAAATCATCCAGGCAAGCAGCTACTCTTACGGTCAATTCATCGCCGGAAGAGTCGTTGCCGGCTTTGGCAATGGTTTCAACGCAGCGACCGTGCCTGCGTGGCAAGCCGAGTGCTCCAAAGCGCACAGGAGAGGAACGATTCTGATGATCTCTGCTGGAGCTTGTATTGCTGCTGGGCTCTCCTTCAGCTACTGGATAAATTTTGGCATGCACTGGGTGGAGTGGAATTCAGCAAGCTGGAGGTTCCCAATCGCAATCCAGCTCTTCTTCTTGCTAAGCACCTTCGTTCTAATGCATTTCATGCCGAAATCCCCGCGCTGGCTCATCTTATCTGGAAGGGAAGAAGCCGCTTTGGATGTGCTGTCGGCACTGAACGACAAGCCTCGAAACGATACAGCCATCCGCCAGGAGTTCCTTTCCATCAAGGACGCTGTCATAGAAATGGCGAAGGGTTCGACGATGGATTTGACGAGCATGGGCGACTACAGACACATCCACCGTGCGATCTTGGCCTCTGGCCTCCAGGTCATGCAACAAATGTCGGGCATCAATCTGATCACGCAGTATCTTGCTGTGCTCCTCCTGCAGCAATTCCGCTATGAACGCCCCTGGGTCGCTCTGCTCATCTCCGCATTCGCTGGGACTGAGTTCTTCCTGGCTTCATTTGTGGCTGTCATCGGGATCGATCGCTTCTGGGGTCGCCGGAGCCTTCTGATGTTTGGTGCCAGCGGCATGTGTGTGTCCATGATTGTCATCTGCGTCATGGAGTATATTGACATCCGAGCTAGTTTAATTGCTGGGACGGTCTTTGTGTTCACATTTTGCACATTTTTTGCCATATCGGGTGGCAAGGTATGGCCTGGCTGTACCAGCTCGAGATCATACCTCTGAGGATAAGAGGACCAGCCAATGCGCTATCCACGGCTGTTAACTGGCTCACCAACTTGGTTGTCGTGCTTATTGCACCCGTCGCATTTCATAGCATTGGCTATCGGACATTCATCATCTTTGCCTGCACGTGAGCGGTTATGCCAAGGCCTATGTGCGCTCCCCTTTGCTGACAATATCACAGTAATTTCGTGGCCGTCCCGATCATCTATTTTTTCCACCCTGAAACAGGCTTTCGCTCTCTAGAAGAAGTCGATGTGGTCTTCCATGCTGCAGCCCTCAGTCCAAGACCCTGGCTATCTGTCCGTAAGATCGCAGCCAACGAGCCGCTCTGGTACGGCAAAGATGGCGACGAGCCATTCGACTACGAAGCCTCCGAGTGGCACCAGAAGCACACCCGGTTCGGTGAGGGGATGAGATCGTCGGATGGTGGCACGGGGAGCTTGACCAATGGTGGTCGGGAGAAAGGCAGCCATGGCTCTCCGATAGATGGCAGCGAGAGAGAGCCCATGGACAAACTGCCTAGCGAGGACGAAAGAGCGAAGGCGAGTCCTGTTGAGGAGGTTCCGAGGCAGCTAGCTGATGAGGCGGCACCGATGAGTAAGGATAATGCGATGGTTCCCAACTCTGTCGGGAGATTAGAGTGTGCTGGGGAAGGGTATTGAGCTTCGGGTCCTGCATTGTCGAATGTGAAGCGGTGTAGGATACATAGGCCGACGATACATATTGATGAAACAAGTGTGATACGAACTTGGGCACAGTCTTGTACGGAATCTCATGGATATGGATATGCAGACCTTCTCATCGTTGACCGCATTCTGACGACGGCGCGGGGTTCCTTCTTTTCCCTTCGCCCTGCGGTATAGCAGACAGCACTACCTCCGAGCAATATGGAAGGAGCATGAACGTGGTGGTTACAGGTGGTGTATTCGCGGCTAGCGCCGGCTTTAGACGGAGATTCGGGAACCGTCACGGGTGAGCGTGCCTGACGCGCGCCTTCCAAACCTCGAGTCGCAACAGCCGCATCAGGCCCCGACTTTCCCGACACTTTCGAATGACCAACACCTTCGCTGAGATGCGCAACCTCAACTGCTTCACATGTTCTACGAACCAATAATCTACATGTGACGCATCCCCCCTCTACGACCCCGAAGCTCGTCCCGCGCTGGTCCCCCCCTTCAACACATCTGCGATACCACCTGACACCACGACTTTGCCTGCGACTCACCAGCTGCCGAAGACCGACATGGCACCGGCGGACGTCGAGACATTCTCGTACCCGCACAAGACCGCAGAGTACAGCTATCGCGTGCCCACGCCGCCGCGTATTGTCGTGCCTCCGCCCGCCCTCAACTCCGAAGCACTACCCGAGATTACGCTCAACGCCCTCCGCTCCGCCAACTTCCTTAACGGCGTCAACCTCAACAACATTATCACCCAGAATGCGCTGCTGGAATGGACATACGAGCGCCGGCGCGAGGCGCAAATGATCCTGCCCTACCTCTACCTGGGGCCCATGGGGAGCGCCAAGGACGAGAAGTTTCTCAGGGGTGATAATTACGCGGGCAAGGACGTGGAGGGCGTGAGGAACGATGTCACTATGGTACTCGGCATCAGGCAGAAGCACACTTTCGACAGCAAGGTCATGACCGGTGTGCTGAGGAAGGCGCAAGAGCTGGGCGTGGAATCCAGATCCATCGAGCTCGCGGGCAATCAAGACCTGATCCACAACTTTCCTCAGACGACGACAATGATCAACGAGCATCTGAGTAGAGTGCACAGTACTACCGGCCAGCTGGGAAAGGTGTTGGTATTCTGTGAGAGTGGCAATGAGAGAAGCGCGGGCGTTGTGGCGGCATATCTGATGGAGACGCATGAGGATACGGACTTCATCAAAGCAATGCAACTGGTGCAGGCGCAGCGATTTTGTGCCAACTTTGATGATGGGTTGAAGAGGCTGTTGCAGGGTTACTGGGACATCCTTTGTGCAAAGAGGCAGATTGCTGAGCAGCAACAGCAGCAGCAGACGCTGCTGAACGGCGCCGTCGGGATGTTGCATCAGTCGAGCAAGCGTAGTTTGAGTCGCGAAGACGAGGATGCCGCCATGAACGGGATGGATCAGGACGATAACGAGCGCTTTGGTGGGCGCTCTTTCGCGCCTTTCGCAGACCAGCCGATGTAAGCTGTCGGCATGGTTGATGGAAGAGTGTGCCCGAATGTGATGCCCCAGCCGCGGAGATTCAGGGAATGGGTGTGCGAGCGCATTTCCGCAAGAAACGAATGATACCCATGCGCATGCGCAATTGCATGAATAGATCGGCGAGGTATTCGTGATCATTAGCGAGGCGTTGGGTTAGTGTTTGCCGATCGCAGCGGTGCTGTACAAAACAGAAGAACCGGCGTGGAATCTGTATACAAGCAGGCTTTCGCCCGTCTTTCTATGGCTCCACAACCTTGCGTCTCATGGGCGACCGAGTGCGCAGCCAGTCAGAAGATCGCCGCCAGCTTTCGTTACTGCCGCTGCGCTCTGACTGGACATGGCGTACCACTCATTTCTGGCGCCAAGACCCTGACCAGACATGCATTGTGTTATTCATCGGCCGTGTCCTGGCTTGGTGGGCTGTGATTGAAGCATTTGCCAAGGCCCCATAATCACCTACAATGAGGTGATCAAGTAAGTGGCTCGCTGGTCTCTGCCAATTGTTCATGGCTGACGCTCCTTTCTCTTCAACGCCCTTGCCGCCTGTTGCCTTTGCGCTTGGGCCAATAGCAACTCGCGTGAAGTCTGCGTGTTGCGCAGCCGACGGTGCGCTGCTGATGCTTGGACTTCATGTAGGTCGCAAGCTAATGACCAAAGGCCTGGCGGTCTGCGCAATGTGTGGATTCCTCGATCTGGTGGTCACTGATTCGCATCCTGTGTTCGGCGTCTTGCGTGTGCCTTCTTCGAATGGCTTGCGCGGTGTCATCGATCAATGTTTTCAGGACCGGGTCACTTGTTTCCACTTCGAGGGTGATTTCCTGGATGAACTCTCGCAACGTGCTGTAGGAGGTTCCGGTAATTGTCTCCTCGGCCCATTGTATACTCTCGGCGCCCAATACAGGCTTTCGACGGCATCTTGCGGCACGTCCCAATCCGACTGGAACCGAAACTCCTTCCTGATCACCCCAGGCGGAGGTGCCGCAAGTCGTGTCGCTCGTGCACCAGGACGTCGAAGAGCATACGCCTCCCTTCTGCGCTCGTCGCCGGACTGTACTCGCTTGCCGCTGGCCCAAGCAAATCGTGCAGCGGCCGATCCTGCACGCGTCTCGGCCGTAGTCGTGCAGAAATGGGAGGCGGCTGTTGGCGCTGCCTATGAAGGCAAAGATCGCGCTGTAGAGATGGCCAACCCCGATGTCGTACCACTCGCGCTTCACCTGTAACAGCTAGGTGGTTAGACCAGTGTACGAGGTGAACTGGTACCGCTTGTGGATTCTTTAGCGCGTGCGGCACGTACTCAGGATACGTGGTGCGGCCTTCCGCCGTCTCATAGGTGGTCTGGCAGGTGTCAGCCGCTGCGATGATGCTGTCGGCCGGGAGGTCGTGGATGATGGCCAGCTCGTGGTGGGAAAAATACGAGGAAATGCGATTTTTGAGGTTCAGAGGGAGATGGAGAAGCTTGCTACCTTATGGAAAGGAGTGTCTTTACGCCCAAGCCATCGATGTGGTGACTTCGAGCGAGTCTCTAAAGATACTGAACGGTCGTCCGCTTTGTACTGCAGTCATATGCTCGATGCGAAGCATCAAAAGTTCCCACCCGGCGAGATACAGCATGACCGAATGAAGGGAGCCATAACCTGGCTTATTCACTATGCCGACGAAGACTGGAATGAGGACCGAATCTGTTTCTACAGTTCGACGCCTCATCTAGGTGGTCCCTTCTGCTTGCTCAGCAATTTCTACAAATGTGACTACTACGACCCAGAATGTCGCATGAAGTTCAATTGTGTTAAACAGCAATACCAATTCGTCAAGGCTCGGTGTATCGCCGATTTGGCTGATGAAAGGTTCTCTACTACACTGCTAGGAGACGGGAAATCCATGCCCTTGGTGTTATCAGGATCAAGCAATTCAGGAAGTATCAGCTAGTGAAGAAGTATCAGCCGGTGGTCTACCATCGCGCAGAGTCAGCTCGGGTCTTAGTACTGCTTGCAATCATTCGGACCAGCCGTACCATCAAGCGAGAGTCCGAAAAGCTCATCTTCACCCAGAACACCTTTGCTTTCCAGCCCTAGACCAGACTTCCGAAAATGTCGCCTCTGATTTCTTTCACCAGCTTTCTCACCTGCATCGATACGGACATCCCACAACAGCGACACAGAAGCCAGCTCATCAAGTCTGTGCAGATTCTTATGGAGGACGCCTCGTATTCTGGCTTTGCTACCTTAGCTACAAGGTTTCTTTCCCATGTCGATAATGCATTGACGGAGTATATTCTAGCCGCCAATGCACAATCCAAGAGAGACATCACCTCGGTAGTCCCGGGTTGTAATCCATACCTCATATCCAAGGCGAGTCGGATCTTCCGCCGCAGACACAAGCGTCCCATGCAACACTTGGATGAGCTTAGGTGGACGTACCATTTCAAGGTTGACGATCAATTGCACACGAGCGAACTATTCTAGCCGATAGAGATCTCATAAAGAGGTCTCTTGTAGTGTGCAAGAATGTCACGGCTCATCACAAAGACATGCCGAAGTAGGCGAGCTTCAAGCTAGAAGGCGTGAAGTTCAACCAAATTGACGATGGTTATCTTGTGTGGGTCTACGAAACTTCCAATTAATGACGTTGGTTCGGCGGTCTGACTTACGCCGTAAGCTTTATGGATCATGAAAAGCGGTCGCATGAAAAGCACTTTTTCGAGCCCGAGAGGTGCTGGGTCCCAAGTATGGAAGAGAAGTTGTTGCGAGGGCGTGGTTTGAGACGTCCGAGATGTGAGATCGTGAGCTTGATGCGAGCTAGCGGAGAGAATATACGATTGGCGAAGAGCGAAGTTCGGCCATGGGGCTAGCATTGGCTGATGATGATGATTCAAGATGGAAAGTTCGGGCGGAGTCTGCTTTCAAAGTCGATCAGATCGGGTCGCGACGGCTCTTGCCCTGTGCGGCCACTAGTGGATGCATCCAGTGGTTCTCACTGTGTACAATAGTATATTTATGCGCGTGGCTGCTGCGCCAACGCGGTTCCAATCTACATTTCTGAATAGCTCGCCAGCCGGATCGCCCAGACTTGTACTTCTGCAGTTTGCACGCAAATCTCAAGAACCTCCAGGTCGTCATCGCTCGTCAGCCATCGATATAGCACGTTTCCGCGCGTCCGCAGAAAGCAAATTTACGTGCGTCTAGGTAGGGATTCCATCAGTCAACCAATCGATCGATTGGTTCAGTCGTTGACTATGACCTTTGGATCATCGCGCTGTCAACGCGTAATAAGCCGCGGACCTGAGCAGTCAACGGATTTCCTGAGGAGTCAATGGAGTCAATAAGCCGTCAATGGAGTCAATGAGCCGTCAATGGAGTCCATCAGCGTTGATGGAGTTGATCAGCGTCAATGGAGTCATTAAGCAGTCAACCCCCATCATCCAATGGCCATAGGTTATAGGAGGTCGAGAACAGCAGATTCGTATCAGCTCTCTGTTTCGCGCGCTGTTTGTACGGCTATCAATTGCAGACCGCTATCAAGGGTGCTCCGCCCCGAAACGCTGTAAATTGTGCAATATATTGGAAAAACAAGCAGTTATTGCCACGTACGGCCAGAGGTCATCAGAGAACAGAGGATCCCGTCCGCTCTCCTGGACTTAAGCTATGAACCGGTGGATTAGTACTACGGTGGGTGACCACGTGGGAATACCCACTGCTGTACGTTTTGACTTTTATATTTTTTCCCCTCCCGCTCACGCAAACGACAAGTTTGATGGGGACGCCGGTGGGAGATGGTCGTTGCCTCGACCGGGGCTGTTGGGATGATTGGCTTCGGGCTCCTGTATGATAGTCTCAGAGAAAGCTAAGGTAGGCTTTGACTGAAGGTGGGTTGCACACTGGTTGTGAGGACTAGGCCTCATTTCCATTATTCCCAGATGGATGTATCTCAGTCCAAATCTGGCGTTGCATCAAGTACGTTATACATCTTCGGAAGATCTATATCCAAAACATCCTGTCTCTTTTATTGCCAGCCTTGATCGACCGCTTCTTACACGGGACCTCACAAGCGAACAGTGGCACCGTCGAGCAGAAGAGCATACATGCCCACAACTGCGCTGCTGATCATGATCGTGGCACGGCCTCCACAAAAGTCAGTATTCCGTATTATCCAGCCCGGAAATCAAAACTCACCCAGGTTCAACTTCTGCCACCTCGACTGCAATGACCTAAACTCCTTCTCGCTCTTCTCGTCGCTGTTGTTTACCTCCAAATTCTTCGACAACGCCGTCATCCGTCGGTTCATGGGCACCATAATGAGCAACGCATAAGCCGTGGTAGCAACACTGCCCGCAAACGCCGTAGCTACGTACGGCAGCCTCTCGGCCGCCAGAGGCGACTTGTTGCGGTTGAGATAGGCGCCCACGGTGACGGCGAGGTTGGACAGGGTGCAGAGCATGTTGAGAGGCGGGAAGAACTTCTCCGAGTGATGCAGGAGGTAGGCGGTTTGGGTGCCGGCGTGGTGGGTGGGGACTTGCGACATTTGCAGCATGGGCATAATGAGCGGGGATTGGAGGGCGGAGCCACCTGGATGGAGTGCGTGTCAGCTAAGTCTAGCTACTGCTGAGGCAGTGCAGGCATGTGTGAGAAGCCATACCAAAGTTGACCGCAGCGCCCAAGGTCGCGAAGGCTTGGAGCGGTGTCATCCACCAGAGATTACCTGTCGAAGTCATCGTGGCTGCTGTTTTGGTTGTGTCAGGTGCTGCGAGCTGCTGGATGGGGTCAATGATGAGGATTATGATGATCAAGGAAGGAGATGAGATTGAAAGGGGATGTGTAGTTCTGCTGTCGTAACACCATTCTGACTCTCCCTATGAACCGTACATGTATGCACAAGGCTGCCACTCACTCCCAAGGCCATGGCCCCAAGAAAGTCTGTGGTAGCATCGGCTCCTCACGCCGGCCGCTGGCTGCAGATTGGAAGAAGCAAGAGCTTGGAACCTGTTACATGTACTTGGAGCGGGAACATGTGAAACCGTGCAAGCGTTCCCGCTCCGATCAACGGCCGCTACCGCCGCTCGAAACCTTGCCCTTGCAGATCATCACGTATCACGTGAGATGGAGTTGGCGAGTGTGGATAATCCATGTCAGTGTCGCGTCATGATGTACAGTTCCTCCCGCATTCACTCCGCGCACCTATGCGGCTGTAGGTCAGGGCAGCATACATGTATGTAAGACGACCGTCTCCAGCACAATGGATCCACAATGTCCATCCCACCGATCTGGAGAGCGAGGTAAGGTAGGGATATTGTGAATTTTGAATAGGTTGTGCTCCTTGTCTGGTGTCCACCTGCACTCTTCATACCTAGGTACTTCACATTAAACATTGGGGGAGACGATGCGCGCGTCACAGGCTCGTCTGGGTCTGGAGGCTTCTGCTCTACTCAAGTCCAGAGTCCGACGGCCATCCTATCTCAATCGCTTGTGCAAGGCGGAAGACCTGATCGAGCACTTTCCGCACAATGCCTACATTGGCTGGTCGGGCTTCACCGGGGTGGGATACCCGAAGAAAGTGCCCACTGCATTGGCGGAACACGTCGAGAAGAACAACTTGCAAGGGAAGCTGAAGTACAACCTGTTTGTCGGCGCATCATCCGGTGCAGAGACGGAAAATCGATGGGCACGAAACAACATGATTGAGCGGCGAGCACCACACCAAGTGGGCAAGGAAATTGCAAAGGGTATCAACAATGGCAACATCAAGTTTTTCGACAAGCACTTGAGCATGTTTCCGGTGGATTTGATGTATGGGTTCTACACAAAGCACAAGGATAACAACAGACTGGACGTGGCCATCGTCGAAGCAAGCGCGATCACAGAGGATGGCGGCATTATTCCTGGAGCAAGTGTTGGTGCGAGTCCGGAGATCATTCAGATGGCGGATAAAATCATTATCGAGGTCAACACTGCGGCTCCTTCATTCGAGGGTCTGCACGATATCACGATGACGGATCTGCCACCGCGAAGGAAACCGTACCTTATCATGTCGCCAGAGGATAGGATAGGGACGCCCCATATTCCTGTGGACCCGGAGCGAGTGGTAGCGATTGTGGAATCAGACTATCCAGACCAGACTCAGCCCAACAGCCCCGAGGACGACACTTCCCGTGCCATTGCCTCAAATCTGATTGAATTTCTGAAGCACGAAGTAGACAATGGACGTCTCCCACAGAACCTGCTACCTCTGCAATCAGGCATTGGTAACATTGCAAATGCAGTCGTTGGCGGTCTCGCCTCAGGAGGCGCCAACTTCAAGAATCTCAAGGTCTGGACCGAAGTCTTGCAGGACTCCTTTTTGGACCTCTTCGACTCTGGTAACTTGGACTTCGCAACCGCAACATCCATCCGCTTCTCACCCGACGGTTTCCACCGCTTCTACGAAAACTACGACCGTTACGCACCGAAACTCCTGCTACGAAGTCAACAAGTCTCAAACTCCCCCGAAATCATCCGCCGACTGGGCGTCATTGGCATGAACACGCCCGTCGAAGTCGACATCTATGCCCACGCCAACTCGACCTGCGTCATGGGCTCCCGTATGCTGAACGGTCTCGGCGGATCGGCAGACTTTCTACGAAGCAGCAAATACAGCATTATGCACACGCCCTCCACCAGACCCACCAAATCCGACCCTCACGGCGTGAGCTGCATAGTCCCTATGTGCACGCACGTCGACCAGACGGAACACGATCTCGACATGATTGTGACGGAGCAAGGTTTCGCGGACGTGCGTGGCATGTCGCCGAGGGAGCGGGCGAGGGAGATTGTCAAGAAGTGCGCTCATCCGGACTATCGGCCGATTCTGCAGGATTACTTTGACAAGGCGGAGTTTGAGTGCTTGAGGAAGGGGTGGGGGCATGAGCCACATTTGTTGTGGAACGCGTTTGATATGCATAGGCATCTGAATGAGCATGGGACTATGAAGATCCCGAAGTGGGCGTGATGAGCGTGGGTTGGTTGTGTATGATAGAACGAGTGAGATCCGGGCTCGTTCCTGCATGGTCTTGCATGATAGAGCCGTGCATGTCGTAAGCGAAGTGACCTTGGGTCCTTTGGTGTGTACCTAGAAGTGATAGACGCGAACGAAGACGAGAATACAGGACGTTGCGGCTGCATTTATATTAAATGGGCGCGCGATATGTTCTCCGTTGGACAACAGCCATCTTGACAAAGCATTACTCGGAGAACGGGATTGCTTCAGGCGACAGGTCATTCAAACATCTGGACGCATTTCAGCTGCCGCTTAGTGTGTTTCACTTTATAACCCTACGGGGTCGCGACTTCCTACCAGATACTCAGCGGGCGACCAGTATCCGTCATCAACGCGCGGGCTAAGCATCGTCTACGTTTTCCGGCGCTTTCAGGTTGCTCTTACTCTGGTTCCTGCCCTTTCGCAAACATGGACCTACTTCCTGACTATCACTTGACACGCAGCATGAAGCCTTTGTACCTTTACGAAAATCATTGCAATCACTCCATCGAAAGACCGCAATTGTCACCACCTGCAGACACGAATTGGATTGCATCGCACCTTTCGCACTTACATTCCTCTTTTCTGTGAAATATAGAATATATACCTGCACCATCAACTTAGATTACTAAGCGGAAATGGTTTCTGAAACTCAAGCCTCTATAGCTCAGTTGGTAGAGCGCGGCACTAGTATCCGCGCAGTAGAAGTCATGCCGAGGTCTACGGTTCGGTAAGACAACAGACGCGCCCTTGGCTCCTTTGACTTATTGCTAACGATTATGGTAGACTCCGTATGGAGGCAATATTTCCAACTAGCTTGAGACACCATTTGTTTTTCGTTTTGCTGCGAGTGAGGTTGCCTTCTAGGTTATTAGCAGCTGAGAACAAATCCTGTGCCACCTTTTCTGTCCATCGCCGCCTGATCGTGATTTTCTGCCCCATCACACTGTCAAGCAGTTACGTTATGCGAGCGCAAACAACCTCCCCACGATATCGCCGAGCAGTCAATGGTGTCAACTAGGCGACGAAGAGACTGATCGATAGTTTGTCGCCACCGATCCGATCGACGAACTTCTACCTCGCACATGGTTTGCAAACACGCAAGACAGACAGGATTGGGGTACATGGATAGCATCTGACTCCCTATTCGTATAGCTACCTCCCTGATCACACGGCCAACTGCGTGTCATGCGGCGTGACAGCTCAAACTAGCAGCCGAGCAACATTCGACAGAATGACGGATAGATACTACTCACTATCAACCAGCTAAACAACTTGAGAAACTCGTACTCCCGCGCACCTGGATCGACTTGCTTGACAACAATTTCTGCACGATCCTACTTGACCATGGATCATTTTACTGCATGCTGCAACGAGCTTCGTTGACACCGAATTCCCCTCAGTCGGTGTCAAAGCCTCCACTCAGCGTCATCAAAAATTTGGTAGGAGATTGGCATCGTCCACAACGAATTTGCCCACGCAAGCCGCGAGCAAGGCGGTAGGGAAAGTGCTGGCCGGAGGTCTTACCAAGCCCTCATCAATCTTGCTATAAACAAGCTTCAGTCTCTCCAGCCTCAGATGATCATAGACGCAATAATAGAGGTCCCAGTAGCCTTGATCCTCCACGAAACAATCCTCTAGCACGAGCTCTTTCAACCAAGAATGGGCCTCCAAGAACTCAAGCAGTTGACCCGGAGAAGGGGCGTCAATGCCAGCAAGGCTGAGACTCTGGAGTCGTGCGAACTTCAATGCGAAGAGTGGCGTCTGATCGACTTCGAGACTCTCTCCGCAAGCACTCCATATCATTCGTGGGAGCTTGAGCCTGAGATGTGTGAGCCCTGGTGTACGTTCCAGCAAGGCCGGAATGCTCTGTGCGAGTTTCAGAGGCGGTGAGTGCTCGAAGTTTTCTTTGACGACAATCTCGAACTTCGCAAGGTGATGTAGCGCTGTTGGGAGCGAGTCTGGGTCCGGAAAGTTGCACCCCAGCATAGTCAGACTAGAGACATTGACGGGTATCTTCGCGACAGTTAGAGCCCTCAACATGAGACTTGTGACTGTGATGCGAGGCTGCTGGAGGCAAGGTCCAGACATGTGCTGTCTGGCGCTACTGAAGTACGCAGAGCTATATGGCCTTTGCCGAGATGGCCAAGGTTTGCCGCATTGGTTTCTAGACCAGTCAAGTCAGTCAAGAGTATACGGAGGGAAGAAAAGTCGGCGTGACCTACACATCTTGACAGCTGAATGTAGTTATCTTGCGCAGGCGATGAAACTTGCTGAGCGCCTGCGCCAGACGGCCTTGGTTCCAGAAGGGACTTGGTGCAAAGGTCTGGGAGAGCTGTCCGGTGCTGAGGCAAAGATGCTGAACGTATGGGACGATCGGCTCCTCAAATGCGAGCAAAAGGTCCTCGAGCGTGCGTGCCAGGAAGTGGGTCGCTCCCTGGCAGCCAGATACTCCGAATGCAGGCCATGAAGCTGCTTCAAAAGCTCGACAGGTAGTGCGCGCCAAGCACAGCGATTTCAAGTCTAGGAATCCGCAGATAATCTGCAGAAGTTCGGGGGGTAGTGCGGTAGTGATGGGGATGACTGGTTTGAGCTTTGGCCGAATAACCACGGTCTGATGCAACGATGGCATTTTCTGATGATGGTGTTGTTCGCGTGACAGAGGTGATGAAATTACGCAGCAGCTCGTGTGCTTTTGTAGGCGGACGGTGTCGCTGTTAAGTAAGGTACCCTATAGGCGTGACTATTAAATGCTTACCAAAAACCTACCTACCTACCTGTTCCCTTCTGGCGAACGCGATCGAAGACTGTCCTCATGACTGCTGATCGACAAATACACAGGCCGAAGGTCTTCAACCATCTAATTACATGTATTGCGATGACAAAAGACGTCAGGGAGGTGTTTTGACAAGTGCTGGTGCGAAACTACAGCACGTGACTTGCAGCGACACAGAGTTGGGAGGCAGGCAGCGCCTGTGACGGAGACAGGATGATATCCCAATGTCATCCTCACCCAAGCCTTCTTCACCAAGCCGTATGGTCGACCCACGACAACCCCTGCGTCCAGATGGTACAAGTGCCGCTCAAAGTCTCCTAATATCTCATTGATGTCTACCAAAGTTCCACAACAAACCACAACGCAAACAGCACAGAGCACCTTCCCATACAAGCTTGCGGCCACAGTAGCAGCTTTCCTTGCAGTCATTCTGGCGTTGTACAGTCCAGCGCGATTAATACTCACAAGACAGGTGTTCGGCCGCTTCCCCTCCGCAAGCCTTACACCACAAGTCAGAACAATGGCGACCAACGGCGTCAACGGGACGTCTCGGCCACTCAAGATCATCAAAAGGCCTTGGAACGCTAGGGGCCATGCTGATCATGGATGGCTCTACACCTTCCACACATTCAGCTTCGCATCTTACTACGATCCGCAATATGAGGACTTTGGCCCTCTCCGCGTCATCAACGAGGACCGTGTCCAGCGCGGCACTGGCTTCGGCACTCATAGTCACGCCGAGTTCTTGATCTGGTCGTACATCGTCAACGGTGAGCTCGAGCACAAAGACAGCATGGGCAACCTCGAGAAGCTCCGTCGTGGCGAAGTCCAGTTCACGAGCGCAGGCACTGGGATCAGGCATAGCGAATACTGCAGGAACGAGGAAGAGGATGTGCATTTCTTGCAGATCTGGGCGAAGCCCAATGTCAAAGGGCTGACTCCGAGCTATAAGACGAGGAAGTTCACAGATGAGATGAAAACCAACAAGATGCTCAGGATCATGGAGAGTGTGGACAGGCATTCGGGCAAAGATGCTGAAGAAGAACCGATCCCAATGCATGCCGATCTGAGCATGGATGCGTCGATTTTGTCTCCCGGGCAAAAGGTCAAGCACGAGCTTGTGAAGGATGGTCCTCGGAACATATATCTTCATGTGGTGATGAGCGATCGAACGCAGCCCAGGAATGGCGGCGCGCAGCTGAAGATTGGCGATGTTGTCTTGGGCGAAGGCGATGGCGCTTTCGTAAGAGGCGCACAGGGACCTGGCAAGATCGAGGTCGAGAGCGTTGGTGACAAGGCTGCCGAGTTCCTGCTGTTTGACATGGGACAATGAGCGGATGCTGTACGGAGCGATGTACCTTTCGAACTGCTAGTCCGGTGTGTCTTAGCCACATGGTTCTGATTCTTGAATCGTGAGCTAAGCTTTTGACTGTCGAGATGCAACCTGGCGTTCGGTGCGAAGCATGTCGGCTTCGGTAGCCTCGCCGAACCCTTGGGATGGTCAAGATGGAGCGCGAACATTCGTGATTCGTGGACCACGAGCCTCTGCTGAACGGCCTTCGAGGCAGTAGAACAATTTCCATGCTATGCTGTGAAGCTTGGCATGACAACCACAAATCGTCGACAGCTGTTGTGCCCTTGAATATTGCACATCGTACCAAGTCGGGCACAAGCTGATTCGGTGCATTATTGTTCGGCATACGTGCTGCGCGGGAGGTGTCGAGGAGGCAGAATGAAGCTTCTACGCCAGAAACCAGCGATATCGGTCGGCTCTACGGAGTGCCTACTGTCTTTCATTAGGTTTGCCAGAGTTTCGAGGCAGCATTCTGGGTTTTCGAAGGCGCTAGACCAGTATTTCTACAATGCGCCGCTCAACGTCGCGTGCTCCTTCCAAATGTCCAAATTATGCTTTCCCGGCTGGAGCCAACTTGTTAGCCTCTGTCCCTCTGTGTCGAACGATTTTCGATCATT
Source organism: Teratosphaeria pseudoeucalypti (assembly GCA_013403795.1). NCBI lineage: Eukaryota > Fungi > Ascomycota > Dothideomycetes > Mycosphaerellales > Teratosphaeriaceae > Teratosphaeria > Teratosphaeria pseudoeucalypti. The sequence continues at coordinate 17,131 of JABBMZ010000109.1, read as the reverse complement.
GCAGTGCTTTGCTGCAGACCTTCTCTTGCTTTGCCTGCGACCAGCGATCGTGTATCCGAGATTGCGACAGGTCAAAGAGCTATGAAGAGAGGTGCTCCGCTCGCCAAGACGCCTCGTCCACGGGATCCCCCGAACATAGTAATACGATAGCGCCTGCCTTTTTCGGACCCTTGTACGCTTGCACAAGGCTTGCTGCAGACGTTCCAGAAGCCGCGCAGAGAGAGAACTTCACGCTTATCATGCGCGACAGGCAGATGCATGCAAACCAGACCATCCGGCCTATAGGACACGCCGATGGCCGAACCTTCATCCTGCCCAACTTGCAGCCCAGGCAAAAGCAGATCTGGATGGCCCGCTCTAGGATGCCCGTGTCGCGTGGTCGATAGCTCCCAGGCTGAACCTTATCATCTCTAGTGGCATCCATCGCATGGCAAGCTCGTGGGTATCGAGGACGCCATGCGAGTAGTGTGGTTCATGTCCGCGCATATATCAACTGCATTGACGCTCCAATACTGCTCCCACGTCTTTGCCTACGCACTGCACAGCCCAACTCCAGTCAGACACCATGGCCTTCTTCGACAGCAATGAGAAGACGTTCGCCGTCGACAGCGAGCTTCCATCGGCAACTGCGTATGACAGCAGCCATGACATCCAGGCAGGCGAGGCTGAGAACGCGGACCAGCTTCATCGCAGACTTGGGAACAGACAGATCCAGCTTCTGGCTATTGGTGGCACCATCGGCACTGCGCTCTTCGTCTCGATCGGTGGCGGTCTCGCTCATGGTGGGCCAGGCTCGCTCTTCTTGGCCTACTTTTTCTACGCCTGCATGCTGGGTCTCATCAACAACTGCATGACTGAGATGACTGTGTTTATGCCCGTGTCCGGGGGTTTCGTCCGTCTTGCTGGTCAATGGGTTGACGAGGCTTTCGGCTTCATGGCTGGATGGAATTTCTTCATTTACGAGGCGCTTCTGATACCCTTCGAGATCACCGCGCTCAATTCGGTACTGACGTTTTGGCGAGACGACATTCCTGTTTGGGCTGTATGCTTGGCGTGTATCGTGCTTTATGGGTAAGCATCCCAGTGCGATTTAATCTCCCCACGTGACACATCAGCCAAAGCACCAAATCCCAGAGCGACTACACTTGAGATGGGCCACCAAACGCAACAGAAGTCGAGGCACCGACGTGGACTCCATATCCAGAAGCGCCATCATAGATGATACTGACACGCTTCTCCTAGTCTTATCAACATTCTTGCAGTCAAGGCCTATGGTGAAGCGGAGTTCTGGCTTTCCGGCGGCAAGGTCCTCCTGATCTTCATGCTCTTCAGCTTCACTTTCATCACCATGGTTGGTGGCAACCCAAAGCACGACGCATACGGCTTCCGGTACTGGCAGAAGCCAGGCGCATTCGCCGAGCACCTCGACACCGGTGCGCTCGGCAGATTCGAGGGTTTCCTAGCCGCTCTCTGGTCCGCGTCATTCACTGTCGTCGGCCCGGAATACATCTCCATGGTGGCAGCTGAAGCCAAGCGTCCGCGTATCTACATTAAGAATGCGTTCAAGACCGTGTACTGGCGCTTTGGCTTGTTCTTCATCGTTGGTGCGCTTGCGGTCGGCATTGTGATTCCTTACAACGACCCAACGCTTCTAGGGATTCTCAGCGGCAAGACCTCCGGTGCTGGAACTGCTGCTGGTGAGTCATGCTCCGCTCTGGCCTAATGATGTGTTACTCGATGCTAATCATCTATTGCAGCCTCTCCGTACGTCATCGCTATGCAGAACCTGGGCATCACTGGCTTCCCGAACCTTGTCAACGCCTTGCTCGTCACCTCTATCTTCTCGGCCGGCAACAGTTACACATATGTCTCCACCCGCAACCTATACGGCCTCGCCCTCGAGGGTCGCGCCCCCAAGGTTCTCCGCTACTGCACAAAGTCCGGTATCCCGCTACTGTGCTTCGCGGTCGTCATGATTTTCCCCTTCCTGAGCTTCCTGTCCGTCAGTAAGAGCTCGAACACTGTGCTTACCTGGCTGATCAACCTCATCACCGCTGGTGGTGTCATTAACTACATTGTCATGTCAGTGACATACATCTTCTTCTACCGCGCCCTCAAAGCTCAAGGCTACAATCGCAAAGACCTGCCGTACACTGGATGGTTTCAACCTTACAGCGCCTGGATCGGTGCTATTTTCATGACGCTCGTCGTCTTCTGCTATGGGTACTCGTCTTTCAAGCCGTGGTCCATCAAGAACTTCTTCATCTACTATACCATGTTGATCTTGGCACCGGTCCTCTTCATCGGCTGGAAGATCATCAAGCGCACGAAATTTGTAGTCCCGACTGAGGCTGACCTGGTCTGGGAGCGTCCGATCATTGACGCATACGAGGCGACCTTTGTGACGCCTCCACTTGGTTTTTGGCAGGAGATGTTGCAGCTAGTCTCCTTCAACCGGCTTGGCAAGGTGAAGGGTGGTAACGATCAGCGCGCTGCGAGCATATCATCGATGCCCGAACACATGCGAGGATGAGCAGGTGAGAGGCAACAGTGCCTTTGTTTGATGTTTGGTGGCGCAAAGGAGGGAGATACCCGATCAGTGCGTTTTTATGAGACTCCAATCGATGATGAAGGGCAAAGTATACGAACTAAAAGCTTTTCGTCAAAGCCACAGTCCGCAAAGCCATTTGTTTAGTGGAAACGTATCATTTCGTCAAGTGTGTCACTTAGTGAAACGGTCAATCATGTCAACATACCGCTGTGATGATACCAACAGAGGTGATCAAATCAAACGCTTGACGTTTTGATAGCAATCAGCTGCTTCATAACACTATCAACACGGTGATAACATTATGACTGCTTGATAAGACCGTTCAATACTCGGAGTAGCGGCTAATGATGTGTCAACAGCGTGACGGTCTAGAAATCCCGATCGGGCTGTCAGGTAGTTGATTGATTGGTTGACCGATCGAATCACTGCATAACCAATGACTTATCAGTTACTATCACCACCGCTCCTTCGACTCGCCGTAGACGTTTAGCCAGTCCATGATCCTTGATTAAGCCAATCTCAACCGAGCAAGCCTAGTGTTACTTCGCTCGCGGCTTTCCGTCAATAAGGACGTGCACTTCGATCGGGGCAAAGTAGTGTCAAGTAACTTTTCGTTGACTCTATTGACTGCTTGTTGACCTATTGATTGCTTCTTAACTTATTATCAACACCACACTACATGCAATATGAACACCCCTCCTAGCGGTACCCCTAGTGGCACTCCCGTCACTGCTACCAGGTTCGACCGGTCTGGTTGTCACCTAATCATGGTTGGTCTCATCCCGAGCCCTTCACGTTGGCTCAGCCACATCTACTGAATTCATATAGTGTCGAATCAGCAGTGCAGTTGAGGACCCACATGGTATTTCTCTTCGTGCGGTCAACCACGTCGCGGCCAATCATGGCCACATTGAAGGCTCCACTCAATCAATCCACGCCTTCACGTATGAAGGCACTCTATTATTGGCCTAGGTTTTCACTCACGCAATCGCAGGTACACTTATATGTACTCTGGATAATTCCGGAACATCATAGTCTTGACAAAGCGCGTGGTGGCGGAGGAGCCGCAGGAACTGGGGGCGAGGGGTACTCAGGTGGCTTGAGATGGTAATAGTAGGGGCTCAATGCCAAAGAAAGTCGAATCAATACTACTGTGGAGCCTGTGCCCCTTAGCGCAATGCAAAACGCGCTAGTGAGTTTTACGTCTTTCGACAGCACGTTCAAGTTATCTTCTCTTGCCCTTGAATATCACTTCTTACCCTTGTCCTCATTAAATTTGTCCTCAACTTACCAACCTTTTTCACTTCTCGATCACTCACACAAAACAGTTTCGAATCCAACCGCCCTGCGTTTGCCCCCAACTCACCACTCATCTACACTCAGAAGAACACTCACGCGACACAATGGCGGACCTATTCGGCAATCCCGTCCTCCCCGTCGCATACCACATCCCCGTCCCACTCCCCGTACACTACAACGACGAGATTGACAAGGACACCTTGCCGGCAGTTTCAGCAACTTCACCAACCGCTGGAATCCCAAACTCGGATGAACAAACAACCACCAAGCGCACGAGCGCCAACATGAATCGCCATTTGAAAGTCCATTATTTCCGCTACGGCAAGGTGAGCGACAGCGCATACGCCCAGATTTGGGTGTCGGCGCGACCATCGCCTCCACCACGTTCCGCGACTGGCAGCGGAGCGCCCGCTCATACGTCGACGGCCTCCAAAACAACCTCATGGGTATCCGGGGTCGTTCCTCGTGAAATTCGTTCGAGGAGTCGTGGAGTTCCACGACTACGGCGTGCTCCAACACAATCTTGCACGAGAATGGCGTAGGCTCGAGCTGGCGGTCGAGGGCGAGGACCAGAACCAGCAACGCGACGCGAGCAAAAGGCCCGCGAGTTTGAAGCCGCGTATAGAAAGTTACGGTTGGGTTTGACCGCGGAGATTCAGCGTCAAATTGACGCACAAACCGGCATCCACCCGACAAGCGGCGCATACAGCCAGCACTCGGCGGTACCGGGACACAGCCAGATCCTCACATCCCCCGGCAAGCGCAAGAGGCAGAGCAGTGAGTTGGCTGGAATCCAGAACGAGGTGCAGCGCCTCAAGGCCCTCTTGGCCGAGATTCAAACCACGCCCACGACCGCCGAGCCGGTGGGAACTTTGGCGACGCTTCCCCCGCCAAAGCCCACGTACAAAGACCTGAGCGCGGCCGCCCGTGTGACGTTCTGGACTCGAAGACTGAACAAGGACGTGATAGTCTCGTGGTATGCCCGCTTTGCTGGGGTCGTGGATGTCGCGGCTACCATGAGGGACCCCGCTATGCGGCTCTTCCTTATGGATCGCATGATACGAGCATGCGACAATGTATTCAATTTCGTCGTCGGCATCGAGCTCGCCAACGAGGAGCTTCGAGCCAATGCCGACATTCAGCTTCGCAGTAGCAGCGGTTTTGACCTTGAGACAGCCGACTTCATCCAAGCTTTCAAGGTCCATTCGAGCGATTACAAGCGACGCAATCCTACAGCGGAGATTGGCAAGTTGGAGAAGATCATGGTCCCGGCTGAGATAGCAACCCGCCTTGACGTCTAAGAAACGCATTGCCACTGAATTAACCACGCGAGCGCAGGGTCGACAGACGAGAACAGTCTACTCGTGCGTTCAGTCTGACGCCCAGATCGGCACGATCAGTATCGTCACGCGCGACACAATGGGCACATTTTGATGCAAGCTTGCAAGGCCCCCGAACGGCTCGTGATAGCAGACTGTCTTATAGCTTGCATCGCACATTTATATCGACTTGCCTGTGAGCCACCTTCAACGTAAAGTGCCCATGTTACCCACACCACGCTCGCCTTGCCCTTGCTCTTCTGTTGGAGCCCGCGTGAGCCAGAACCCAGGTGTAACCAACCTTACTCTTACGTCTACACCTAGTAAGGAAGAGCACCGTTCCCTTATTGTTCTCGCCGGTGTGCATGGACAGACTGATGGTTTCGGCGATGCCGCAGCGGCGCGGCACTGATGGAGGCCGCTGTATAGAGACCGGAAGTTGGATCCAGATAGAGCATCTATCGGTCAACCAACTCGTCAAGTGGTTGACTGCTTGCTTGTGGCTTTTGATCTGTCATCCCTTAAACACCCGGTCAACTATTGACTCGAGCAATGAGGTCGCATTATTAGGAATTCAGCAGTGTCATGGAGCAGTCAATCGTTTGACTAAGCCGTCAGCGATACTAAGCAGTCAACCGGTTGATTGACTGATAGAATCACTGGACCGTCCAGAAGACTCGGCTCCGATTTCAGTGAGAACATGTGTGAGCCAGCGGTGTAGGAGGTCAAGAGTGTAGGTAGGTAGCAGGAGGTGAGCGCTGGTCGAGTGGTGTACGAGTACGGGGGTGTGATAGGTGAAGTTGACTTTTAAGCTTGGCTGCTTCCGGCACTGACGGTACACGACTCCGTCAACCTAGAAGCGCACAGCAGAATCGTTTGAGGAAGACTGTGAAAAAATAATGAATGACATGCACCTTTCTAGAGTCATCGCACCTCATCTGGAGCAAACGAGCAAACAACGAGTAATCCGTGCAAGGAAGAAGATATAGTACCTTGTATAAGTTGAAGCCGTGGAAGATGCTCTAGGTCCTGTCGTCTATTGACTCTCGAAGGCAAAGCACTATTTCCTTTTCGAGTATAGCGCTCAGAAGCGCGAGTAAAACTTGTCTCGATAACTAGAGACTCGCGAATCATCTTGTCAGATCTAATTAGATATCTTTTAATGTAAGGAACACTCTTGATTGACAACATCTACCTTTATTATCTAGTAGGTAGTCCCTCGAGACGTAGCGTGCTTATACAAACATGTGGAATAGGATCGAATTATCTATCGAGCAAGCTTACACCCTGCTCGCTTAGATCGCGCCGAGCGCGGCTGTCGCCGACCGACTTCACGTCTTGCCGTATAGGACACATGTATAGAAAATGTAGCGAGTGTTTGTTGTCGACTTCGTTAAGAACACGTCCTAAAGGAATGCTAAGCAATCTGTAGACGCGTAGACGGATATTAGGACCAATGTTGACGCTATTGATTGTGGATTTGCTCTAGAGACAATCAGAAGGGTATGTGAGATCCGAGCAAGAGCAATTATTACGAGAGCTTAAGAGTTCAGCAGGGCAGCTACATTAGTAGTATGAGTATATGATCTAACACTACTACTTACAGCTGAGGGATATATACCGGAGTCTGAGGTCTAGGTCGCCATTACTACGTCGAAGGGTAGCAACCCAACGGAAGTTAGCGGGTGAGACTTGGACGCGAGCGTGTTACATGGCGTCACCACAATCTATCGGGAAGGGGAACGAGTACGAAGCTCGTGACTTCGGACCATGGTCAGGCAGTTTTGAGCGCTTCGGAGCAATGAGTCCGACTCTCGCAATACTACTGTTGGCTTCGGTTTTCCCCAGCTCCCGCGTATCATCAAGCACAACATGCAAGCGGCGAATATTGATGGCATGAGCCCGTTCCAGGCCGAGATCGTCGCAGCAGGCCCCAAAAAGAAGAATGCGGTAGTCTCCGGCAGGACCCTTGGTAATGGACGTCTCCTCGCTTGCGCGACACGCCTTGCGGCGTACGTCTACAACCTTGGCACTGAGCGTCTGATGGACCTAAAGAAAAACGACCCGTTCGCGATCTTGGTATTCCCGACCCACGAGAAAGCACAAGAGCAACAGCAGTACTTGGCAAAGATCTTCACACACACTACCATCACAGTCGGCCTCCAACACGCCGGCTTGCAGTATGGTGCGCTTGGTGATTGCTCAAATACTGGCCATGTATTCTGTGTGACTGCAGGTACTTTGATCGCCGCCTGGGAGGCCAACAAGATCAGCGCCAACAATCTGGAGATTGTACTGCTGCATGACCTCGACCAACTTGCAAATCAAGATCATGTAGACCGCGGCATCTGTGCCATGGTCAAGAAGCGCGAGCAGACTCAGCCTGTCAAGAGGATTGCTACCATCAGCAATCTTCCGCGCCTTTATACCTCCGACCGCGATCACAACAAGTTCGAGAGGTTGTTCCACAATGTCAAATTCGAGAGCGCGCAAACTAGGCAGTACATGCTCCGCTGTGGCATCCCAGAGGCGTGGATAGGTGAGCATCACGGTAACATGGGCTATTCCTCCGAGAACTTTCGCGCGGACGGCTACTCCGCGTTCAATGACGAGAAGTCTCCCGTTCGCATCCTTCTCTGCACTTTCAGTCGCAATTCCCGATTCAGAGGCACCCAGGACGTGATTAGCATGGGTTCTAGCGTGCGGGAATTACAGCCAGCTGATTTACCCCTGGGTTGACCTCCTATCACTTGCCGTGTGCGTCCACCTTCGGCAGGTGGCATCAGACGCAAGTGAAATATCATAGGAGTCATCGCGGAGTCAAGCAGTCAAGCGGTCAACGGGAGCATCAAGCAGTTAAAGTGAGCATCAAGCACTTAAGGAGAGCATCAAGCAGTCAACGGCAGCATCAAATAATGAGTAGCAGCATCAAGCAGTCAACGTTAGCATCAAGGAGTCAACGGTAACCTCAAGCAGACTGAAGCAGTCAACGGCAGCACCCCGCCGTCAATAGTAGCGCGATAGTTGACCCCGGCGCTAGGTCTATCAAAGACAGCTAATCCCGTGCGTTGTAGTGTCAATTGTCACTTCACTGCCGCGCGACCTATTTGCATCGACACCGGCGGGTTACTCAATCCCACTCGTGCCCTCGTCTTCTCCGTCGTCTATAGTTGCGAGACCGTCCTCGTCATGATCGGCGCGTGTCATCGCTTTGTCCGACCTCCTCGCCGACTGTTGTTGTCTTTCTTCGCCGAGCTGTCGTTGTCTTTCTCCGCCGTGGCCTTGCTCTTCTCGTCTTGTCCTTCTTCTGTGCGTTAGCCTTTGGCGTCGGCTCCTATGTGTAGGTCTTGCTGATGCCAAGGGACTCCCGCAGCTTCGCTGCTCGGGTCTCGTCGATATCACCTTCCAGAACTTCAAACGCTCGCGTCAGGCCCAGGTCCTACATGACATTGGAATTACTCATAGTGTTCTCGTTCGCGTGTCCCGTGATTGAGCGATTGTTTGCGTTTCTGAGCTTGTCGATTGATCCAATTAGCCCGATGGACTGATGTCAATCGACTGGCACCATTTGGCTAATTGTTCGAGGTAATCGAAGACGATATGAATGCTGCAATAACTGATAATTGTTGTTGTCTTGCTCTTGCCCAAACACTAACCCTAGAGCTACTCGGCGATACTCGGCATTGATTCCAGGTCTAGGATATTACTACGCGGTAAAAAAATGCTATCATCCATGCAACCAACCAACCGACCACCGTTGATCTCAGCTGGACGCTGTGCCTGGTCCCGACCCTGTTTGACGTGTCGAAGAGGGCACCTAGTGACAGCTTCGCAAATCACATTCTGGGCTGTGGTCACAGCAACGCTGTCTTCACGGTCCCTCGCACTGGAGAACAAGCCGAGTCGAACACGAGTCACGAGAGGCTTGATCCAGAAATGCGATGAGAGCTTGCGCACTACGAGGTGGCAGCTCAAGCCGTGTCAGCATGATTTCATCCTTGAATCGTTCTTGGAATTGACATCGGGCCAGCATATCATAGACTCACAGAAGGACTAAGAGGCAGGAATGCAGCCCAACTGCTGCTGCCCGTGGATTTCAAAAGCCGCGATCTACGCTCTGAACGTCTGGCGAGGTACGTCCGAGGCTGTTTGAACTCTGACGGGAACCGGGTGGACATCAATCGAGCCGAGCAAGACCGATTACTTGCCCGATGCATTGCTCTGGTGAGCCGCGTGGAGCTCACAATCCGCGAGGCTCCAGTCGCCAAGCAGCCACAACACCTTGGCGATGTTGGCACCGTCAGCATTGCAGCAGACGCTCGTAAATCATGTGACAGGCCCATATGACAACCTCCCGACGGCGGACATCAGATCCTGCCCAGCGTAAGTTAGGAATGGAGAGATGGTGTGAGGACCAACGCCACCAATATTCATGGTCAATCGCGGCTCGGCCTCGTGGCGAGCTGGGGTGTACAAAGGAGAGTGACATGTTTGAGGGGCTGCTTGCCATTCACCCGCCATAGGTTCGCCACCGTGGTAGGAGGCTGAAGTAGGAGGCCCAGCTAACGACTATCAGCCGCCCTACCGCACACGATCGAGGGCGGCGAACGTTGCAATGGCTTGCATGCTCGCTAACGGCCTGGACCTAGAATCGTGATCGGGCATGACCTGATGTCAGCAGAGAGGGGATGATGATGATGATACTGTGCATTCCAATACCAGGTGGCGAGTCGGCGTTGGCAAATCATTCTGCTGTAAGAGGAAAGATACGTGCGGCTACCCCAGGCTCGCATCGCCCACGGTCGTCTTGAATATGCTATCGAGACCATTGCGCTGTCTTCGGGATAGATGATGGAGTGCCCGATCGTGCGAGAGCATGTTATGAGCCTCTCCGCGAAGCGATGCAGCAGTTTCTTGCTCCGACCAGCTGGGTCTTGCCATGTCATGGATTGCATAGCGCCACACTTGTATCAGACCGAGGATGCAAAGAACAGATCAAGCGATTGACACCGGCCGATGCGCCCTTCAGGTCTTTGCTTGCGGAAGGTTCGTTGGCTTGGAAGATGGAGAATATCGCAAGCTGCCGTGTCCGAAGCACACAACGTGCCGATGGGTGGCGACATGGTGCAGATCGTGGCCTCATCAGGATGCTGTGTGAGATCTTGCTAGATTATTGGAGCCTCTCCACAATGGGTCCAGGTAGCCAATGACGCGGGAAGATTACCCGAATGAGACATGACAGGTTCGTGGCGTACTTCGAGCGCTTGGCCAACCAGTCCGAAAGTGAGATCCACTTTGGCTGTGGCTTGGATAGAAGGTGGGAAGGCATCACCCTAACTCCTATGAAGAAGTGTAGGTTGCGGTAGACCGATTCGCAAGTCACGCAGATATAATAACGGGGCCTTTGCCTGTTGGATCCTAATCCGCCTCGTTGTGGCAGCACATGCGCCCATGAGTGGACGAGGTTGGCCTTGGCATGTCGCAATTTGGTACGACTCTGGACGTGGTGCGGCTCAGGTGGTCAGCGACATAACAGTACCTACCGACCTATGCTCACCTCATGCAAATGTGAGGAGGATGCCTGCATGCACATACAACCTTCGAGATTTGCATCTGCACGGAAAAGGGTACCTGCGTCGATAGACCGAGAGGCGTTCCTTCCGGGTGGGCCATCAGACAATGGATACGCATTGAGTTGCATGCATTGTTGTGCCATGCTGCAGCACGCAGGAGAGTAGGAGGTCAGGTACTGTAAGTGGCCAAGAATCAAGGTGTGCAAATAGAGTTCCGGCTAGCGCTCGGACCCCCGTCCGGGTCGCTGGGCACTTCACCTCGTCCTCTCCCAGCGCCATGGACAACGACCACATCTTGCCGCCCATGTCATCACAAAAACAATCCCGCCTCAATCGCTGATCTAGCAAGAATCCAGATGATCCGCAGGACGGAGCGCGGCCATGGCACGGGGCTGCTTGAGACTGGCAATGCGGCACTCACGACTGCCAAAATACTGAATCCTCGACGAAGACCTCTGGTGATGGGGTCCATCGGACAACGCCATGTGGCAGCGACACGCTCCTCGATGGCACAATACACGCGCTTGATGATGATGCAGAGTGAGGCGCCCGCCTTGACTTCGCCTGCTGGTGTAGACTGCCCCGGCGCATGGAAATCTAAGCCTAAGCGACTTTGCTTTGCGGAATGGGACCCGAGCATTCGTTCCGTGTCGAAAGGAGGAAATGACTTTCAACTCTTACCCTCCGACGATGCCACTAATCCTCCGGACGTAATTCTGCCTCGACGTTCGCGTTGGCTCACGGCACAGTCGAAGGGAAGTAGTCATGGCGAGCGCCCATCATGCCATTCGGGGACAGGGCAAGCACCGCAGGGATGTCTCGACCGCCAAGTACCTGCACATGCTTTCCGATCTACTCGTCTGGCTCGTAACGGTCCTTATCCACGGCATAGGGGGATGTAGGTTCTCAGCAACGGCAAGGCAAAGGCTCCGTGATGCTTTCCATGGACCACTCTCTGGATACCCCACATGCCTGGTATGGGCAGTCCTGCTCATCTTGAGATGCATACCCCCAATTCAACAATGACGGGTAGTATAAGAGCTCCCTTCCTGTTCGTGGTCAGGCCTTCCTCAGCACAAGCCGTTACTACTTCGTGCGGCGACCACCGCCTTTGTCCATCGTTTTAATCCCACCTTCGCTGTAGGAACGCCATCATGCGTTCCTTTGCCAAGGCGGTCCCAGTGGCGTTTGCCGCCGCCGCCGCCGCCGCCCCTGTCGCCGAGCCTCTAAACGTAGGTGTTAGCGCCGGCGGTGCGGCGACCGTGAGTGTTTCCATCCTGGGAGGAAGCACTTCCACAACAAAGACGTCAACTGGAACCAGCACCGGAACATCAACAACATCTGCGGCAAACGTAGTTACTACCCTCACGGGTTTATTGAATGGCGTCAGCACTACCACTCTTACCGGAGTCCTCGTCACCTCAACGACAGTCATACCACAGGTCACGTCTTTGGTCACCAGTGTCGTTGGTACAAGCAGTGTTGTCATTTCATCGGTTTTGTCAGACGTCACCTCGACCGTTACCAGCCTGGCTTCCGCTGGCACTGCAGTCGTCAGTGTCGTTGAGAGCAGTGCAGCTGGCGGTCTTTCAACAGCCACCAGCACAATTCTTGGCCAGCTCACGACTTCGACAAGTACTGCAAACATTCTATCGACAGCGACGGCCATTATTGCGACTTCTGTTGGAACGGATGCGTCTGGTAAGCAATTGAAGGGCCGGAAGGGTGCGAGATACCTGGTGGACTGACCATGGGATATTTCTAGGAATTGTCTCAACCGCGACTGATATTCTTACTGGAAGCCTAACAACAGCCGTGACAACGGACTCTTCAGGACTTCTGGCGACGGTGACCGGAATCGCGACAGGGACAGGAATTGCCACGGGCGTCGTGTCGAGTATTGTGAGTGAGGTGCCCACGACTGTGACCCAGACCGGAGTCCTCGCCACAGGAGTCAGTGAAGTTTCGGGGGCCGTGAGCACCGTTACGTCCCTCGTTTCCCAGCTATTAGACACTACGAGCGTAATTCTCAGCAGTGATATCGTCGGCGCGACTTCTTCGCTTGCATCGATAGCTACCAGCGACCTCAACAGCCTGACTTCGTCCATCGGATCCGCGCTAAGCAGTGATGTGGCCACCTCCATTATCAGCAACATCGTGAGCTCAGAAGCATCTGTGCTCACCTCAGATATTGGGGCTGCGACATCTACGATTCCGACAAGTGACCTCGCCGCGATATCCTCTGCTATCAGCTCTGTCATTTCGAGTGACCTAGGCGGCCTTAGCTCGACAATCGGCACCGAAATCAGCGGGCTCGCCACGACAGTCTTGACGACGGACGCATCCGGAATTTTGTCAACGGCGACGGTTTTGGCAAGCGATGGGATTTCCAGCCTCGCGAACGCTGGCAGCACTGGCATTGGCGCTGGCGCGCTCACGTCCGAAGTCGCGAGTCTTTCTCAGGCTTTGACGAGCGAGATCGCGTCCATTTCATCGACATTGACGAGTGTCCTGGCTGCTGAGACGAGTGCCAACATCGCTGGCGAGACGAGCCTAGCAGCCTCTCTGGGCTCCCAGGCCGCCGCTCTGTCTTCGCAGTTGAGCAGCGAAATCAGCGCGATTTCGTCGACTATCACAAGTCTGCTCGGTGCCGCAACTAGTGGCGCGATCGTTGGCGAGTCATTGACATCGGAAGTCGCAAGCCTATCTGGCTTGTTATCTAGTGACATTGGCGCCATTTCATCGACTTTGACCAGCGTTTTAGCTGCCGAGACGAGTGCCAATCTCGCTGGAGAGACTAGCTTGGCAGCATCTCTGAGCGGACAGGCGCTCTCCCTGTCGGCTGTGCTGAGCAGCGACATCAGCGCGATATCCTCAACCATTACGAGTCTGCTAGGCGGTGCGACTAGTGGCGCCGCTGTCGGATCATTGACCTCGGAGGCAGCAAGCCTCTCTGGCCTTCTATCTAGTGACATCGCCGCCATTTCGTCCACATTGACGAGCGTTTTGGCCGCTGAGACGAGCGCCGTGGCCCTCGGAGACACTAGTCTGGCAGCTTCATTGGGATCCCAGGCACTCTCCCTCTCATCTCTGCTAAGCAGCGATATCAGCGCGATCTCATCGACTATCACGAGTCTGTTGGGTGGTGCAACTAGTAGTGCAGCAGTTGGAGCTCTGCCCTCTGAAGCGGCAAGTCTTTCTGACATTCTGTCGAGCGACGTCGGCGCCATTTCGTCAACACTGACGAGCGTTTTGGCCGCTGAGTCGAGCGCCGTGGCCCTCGGAGACACTAGTCTGGCAGCTTCATTAGGATCGCAGGCGCTTTCTCTGTCCGCTCAATTGAGCAGCGATGTTGGTGCCATCTCGTCCTCTTTAGCAGCAATCAGCGCCGCAGAGTCGAGCGTCATTGCGTCGCTGACTTCGGACGCCGTGAGCATCAGTCAAATCGCCAGCATCACAGCATCTCTAGCCAGCGAGACCAACGCCCTGTCGAGCATCCCCGCAGAAGTTTCGTCGATTTTGTCTGCCGCAACGAGTGCGGCCGCCGCCGGATCTAGCGAGATTGGCGGTCTCTCATCAGTAATTTCCAGCGTTCTGGCCGCTGAGACTAGTGCTGGTCTTGCAGGGGTTACCAGTCTCGTGGCAGCGCTGAGTTCAAACGCAGCTGCGCTTTCCGCTGACTTGTCGAGCGACGTCAATGCCATATCATCGACCGTTTCCAGCATCCTTGGCGTTGCGTCAAGTGTCGCGGCCGCGGCTGGAACCAGCGAGGTCGGGGCTCTCTCATCGGCATTTTCAAGCGTATTAGCTGCTGAAACGAGTGCGGATCTGGCGGGAGACACGAGTCTGGCTGCTGCTTTGAGTACGGTAGCAGGCTCACTCTCTGCCCAAATTACTAGCGATATCGGGGCGATATCGTCCACAGTGTCCAGCATTCTCGGCGCTGGTACAGATGCTTCTCTTCCTGGCGAATCGACTCTGATAGGCTCGTTGACCTCGGAAGTGGCTAGCCTTTCTTCAGTTCTGTCAAGCGACATCAACAGCATCTCCGCCACGATCTCAGGAGTCTTGTCGGCCGCGAGTAGCGCCGATATCGCGGGCGAAACCAGTCTGGCGGCATCACTCAGTCTGGACGCTTCGAGTCTCTCGTCGCTGCTCTCTAGCGAAATCCAGAGCATCTCTTCATTGTTAAGCCAAGAGTCCAGTGTCGTGGGAGCATTTCCCACCGGCGTTTCGGACTTGAGTGACATCAACAGCCTCAGCTCTGAGATTTCATCCGTGTTGTCTGCTGCGAGCAGTGCTGGACTTGCTGGCGAGAGCAGCCTTGCGGTCGCCTTATCATCGGAGGCTGGATCGCTCTCTTCGGACATTGGGGGTATTTCTCAGATTGCTACTGCGACTTCTGGCTTCTTGTCCGCGGCAGCCAGTCAAGCAGCCGGACTTACCTCTTCATTTGCCATCGAGACCAGCGCATTGGCCAGCATCACGTCGGAACTTTCCTCTGCGTTATCAGCGGCTTCGAGCGCCGCTCTTGCAGGCGAAACCTCTCTCGCAGGGTCTCTCAGCTCTGTGGCCGGCGGTTTGTCCTCTGAGGCAGCAACGTTTTCTTCGATCCTAGGCGAAGAGACCTCATCCCTGTCTGACGAGCTCTCGACCATTACTTCCCAAATTTCTGCCGCCTTATCAGCAGCTACGAGTGCCGTTCTAGCTGGCGAGACATCGCTTGCAGGGTCTCTAAGCTCTGTGGCCGGTGGCTTGTCCTCTGAGGCAGCGACTTTGTCTTCGATCTTGGGAGTGGATACCTCGTCACTTTCTGGGGAGCTTTCGATCATTACGTCTGAGATCTCGTCCGCGTTGTCTGCAGCTACGAGTGCCGCTCTAGCTGGCGAGTCATCTCTTGCAGGCTCTTTAAGCTCTGTAGCTGGTGGATTGTCCTCTGAGGCCGTAACCTTGTCTTCGATCCTTGGGGGGGCAACCGCATCAGTGCCGACTTCGATCCCCACTGACTTGTCGGCCATTCCATCGGACCTGTCGTCAATTACTTCGGAAATATCGAGCGTACTAAGTGCGGCTTCAAGCGCCGCTCTAGCTGGCGAGTCATCTCTTGCAGGCTCTTTAAGCTCTGTAGCTGGTGGATTGTCCTCTGAGGCCGCCACGTTGTCTTCGATCCTTGGGGACGCGACTGCCTCGATCCCGGCTGGCTCGATCCCGACTGACATCTCAGCTATCCCGTCGGACTTGTCGTCGATTACGTCAGAGATCTCGAGTGCCCTCAGTGCAGCGACGAGTGCAGCTCTCGCCGGCGAGACTTCTCTTGCAGGTTCATTAAGCTCTGTGGCTGGGGGCCTGTCATCTGAAGCGGCAACCTTGTCCTCGATTCTCGGGGGCGCCACTGCCTCGTTCACAAATGAATTATCGATTACATCGGAGCTGGCCTCTATTACCTCGGAAATATCGAGTGCACTCAGTGCTGCAACGAGCGCGGCGCTCGCCGGCGAGTCTTCTCTAGCAGGCTCTTTAAGCTCTGTAGCTGGGGGTCTCTCATCTGAGGCGGCAACCTTGTCTTCGATCCTGGCAGGCGAAAGCGCTTCGATCCCCAATGGCTTGTCGATTACGTCGGAATTATCTTCCATTACTTCGGAGATATCGAGTGCCCTTAGCGCTGCGACAAGCGCCGCCCTAGCCGGGGAGACATCGCTCGCAGGGTCCCTCAGCTCTGTGGCCGGGAGCCTATCTGCAGAAGCTGGGAGCCTTACGTCAAGTTTGCCAACCAATATAGGCTCTTTGACATCGGAGGCAGCTTCACTCTCTGCTGCTCTGTCAAGTGATGTGAACGCCATTTCTTCGACCATCACTAGCTTGCTAGGTGAGGCGACAAGCGCTGCGGCCGCTGGCCAGACGAGCTTAGCATCCCTTTTGAGCTCGGAAGCCGCCAGTCTCTCCAGTCAATTGTCGAGCGACGTTGGCGCATTCTCCTCCAGCCTTACGAGCGTCCTGGGTGCCGAGACAAGCGCGGTGGGAGCTCAAGCATCGAGTCTTGGAGTTCCATCTGTATCAGCCCAGCTATCAACGATTGCCTCCGAGATCTCGAGTGTCCTCGGCGCGGCAAGCAGCGCAGCCATAGCTGGGGAGTCCTCGCTGGCCGCATCCCTCAGTGGCGAAGCGCAGAGTCTTTCTACGCAAGCCGCCAGTCTCTCCACCCTGATTAGCCAGACCTCTATCCCAACGGCCGCGATATCCAGCATTTTGTCGGCTGCATCGAGCGCCGCTGCTGCAGGGCAACCATCGCTAGCCGCCTCTCTCAGTTCTGAGGCGTCAATAATTGCGAGTGAGACCTCGTTGTCAGGTTCGTTCTCGACACCCGCAGTCTCCAGCATTTTGTCGGCTGC
>JABBMZ010000108.1:0-107845 GCA_013403795.1 Teratosphaeria pseudoeucalypti | reverse complement strand
TCCGTCCACACCCTCCTCGCTAAAAACACAAACACCCACCCCACCGTCCCAAACGCCGCGGCCCAGGCCAACGCACCCCCATACCTCCCACCCATCGCGCTCTCGATCGCGCCTCCAATCGGCGGCCAGACCTCGAGCTATAAAATCCAGAAAGAAAAATTCAGCGTCAGCGAAGCACTCCTCATCACATCCCCAACCAAGTACAAGCCACCAAAAAAAGGGGGGGGGAAAGGGAAGCACGCCTCACCACCAGGAGCCAAAAAAAAAGACCGCCCCCCCCAAAAAAAACCAAAAAAAAAATACAAACTGAGAGAAAAAAAACATACATACCCCCCCTCCTCCCCCTCCCCCGCCACAACAACCCCCTCAACAGGCACCTTCCCCACCCCGAGGAAATCCCTCGGGTGGATCGTCCTCTTCTTTTCTCTCTTCCTCTTCTCCTCTCCCTCTTCCTCTTCCTCCCTCCTAGTCCCAGAAGTAGCGTGGACGTGCACGGTCGAGGAGGCGACGGTGGGAGGTTTTTTGGCGGGGGGGGCGTCATCGCGGTCGGGACGGGGTGGGAAGATGAGGAGGAGGGGAGGGATGGTGTTGCTGTTTCTTCTTCTTTTTGGGAGCTGGGGTTGTGGGATGCTGTGGTGAGGGGGGTGGGGGGTTCGAGGGGTGCGGACATGGTGTGTCTGGGTGGTTGATTTAGTAGGTTTTGGGTGGGGGTTGGGGTGGCGGATGGTGGGGGTTGGGGGGTTGGAGAGGTGTGGGCTCGCGGGTGGTGGGGGTGAGTGGGCGGGTGCTTTGGGTTGGGCGGGTGATTTTGATCGGTTGGGGTTTCTGGATTGGCGGGTGTCCTGGGTTGGGCGAGTGTTCTGGGTTGGCGGGTGTTGTGGTCTGGTTGGGTTGAGCGGGTGTTGTGGTTGACGGGCGGTTTGAGTTGGGTCGGCGGGTGTCCTGGGCTGGCGGGGACTGTGCCTTGGACTGCGTCAGGTCCTGTTTGACGAAGAGCTGCATTTCTTTCGAGCGAGCGTATCCCCCAGCTCCGATGAGTCCTGCTCCAAGTCAGCTGCGCGATCTACGGCGCGTGATGAACCCATGGACGTGCAGGGCTGTAAGCTGCAGGAGCTTCTGCTTGTGCGCTAGCTCAGGGTAGAGATGCATGAGAGGTGGGACGGCAGGCAGCAGAGCGAGGCTGAGCCGTCGCGGCCTTTGATCCATATCTGCTGTACGTGGGAGTACGATCAACACCGCCCGACTACATCACTCACCCATCCAGCACCTTCAACATCTCCTCGACTCGCCGAATCTTCTCCCTCACCTTCCCCTTGTCCCTTCCCCGCTCTCTCTCCACCTCATCGATCCGCTCCCAATCCCTCCACCCGACCCACCTGATGCCCCTCGCCTCGACAATCCTCCTCACCTCGCGCCAACCCCCCTTGCTCTCCCCCTCGATGAATTTCGTCCCCTCCTCCCAATCCCTCGCCACAATGTCCGCCGTCGTAAAAGCATCGTCCAACGTACTCGCAATGACGCCCGTCGGCCCGCGCTTCACCCAGCCGGCACAATACATGCCGGGGACGTGTTTGGCGGTGAGGGGACCGGCGGGGCCTTCGACGGGGGAGAGCACGCGGCCCCAGCGGTCGTTGGGGATGATGCCGGTGTGATGGTCGAACGGGACACCGACGTCGGACATGCCTTCGAGGGCGGTGCTTTGGTAGCCGACGGAGCGGAAGGCGAGACCGGCGCGGATGAGGGTCTTGTTGGAGGGAGAGGCGGGGTGGACTTTCAAGGCGCGGATGGCGTTGAGGTCGGCGTGGGGATCGCCGGTCAGGAGGGAGGAGACGGGTTGGGTGTATGCCATGTGCTCGAAGCCGACGGCCTCGAGGGTCTCATTGTTGGCGGAGAGGAAGGCGGCGGGGGAGCGGAGGTAGCCTAATTGCCAAGCTTTCTGGCTCCGGTGGAGCGGCGTCTTGGCGCCCTTCTCCAGCAGCTCTGCGATGCGCCTGAGTTGCCTCGGCAGCGTCGTGCGGTCCACGCCCATCAAGTCGTCCCACGGCTCGGGCGGCGGCTGAAAGCCGAGAGCCGACAGGTGCATGAGTTCGCGCAGCTCCTTGATGGTGTAGGGGGCCTGCAGCGGGCCTCGGCGGCCGACAACCTTGACCTCGCGGATCCTGCTGCGGCTCAGCGCCTCCACCGCCTCGTCGGAGATGTCGGTGGCGCGGAGGTCGCGGAGCGGGGCCACCAAGATGCGGGTGACGTCCAAGGCCACGTTGCCCTGCCCGATCACCACCGCCGTGTCGCCCGCCGTGAGGTCGGGCTGCAGGTCGGCGTGTTCCGGCAGCCCGTTGTACCATCCCACGAACGCTCTCGCCGACACCACCCCGCGCAGCCCCTCCCCCGGAACGTGCAGCTTCCTGTCCTGGCCCGCGCCGTACGCGAAGATGACGGCGTCGTAGTGCGGGACGAGGCGCCGGAGCGGGAGTTGGCCGTCCCCGTCCCCGATGGGCACGTGTCCCGCGAAATGGAAGTCGGGGTGTCGGGCGACGTCGACGAGCGTCTCGGTGCATTTCTACTGCACCGGTCCTCCGTCAATCTATCGGTGAATCTCCATCAAATGTTGGTTAATCAATCCTACCTTGACCTCCGGGTGATCGGGGGCCACGCCGTAGCGGGCCAGGCCATAGGGCACCGGCAGCTGCTCGTACATGTCCACGCGCGCGTCGGCCAGCTTCTTCTGCAGGCGGTACGCGCTGTAGAACCCCGCCGGTCCCGAGCCGATGACGGCCACCTGGATCGGTCGCTGCCGGGTGGCATTGGTGCTGTAGCCTCGGCGGAGCGCGTGTCGCCGACATGTCCCGCCCACCGCCGTCCACTTCCACACCGCCGCCGCCATCGCCAGACAACCGACGGTCTGCTGGGTGATGAGCATGGGAGAGTCTCTTCCGTCCCGGCGATCTCGGAGCGGATGATAAGGTGGAGAGATCCGCCGCGTCTCGGCCCGACGATAACGCCCTTATCGGCCTAGCAACCCGCATTGCTGTGACCGTCCCGCTGCATCTAATAAACATTGATCCTGGGGCGCATCATCCATGAACCATGCCAGTGCATACCAACCACGTCTCCCAGCACGGTGCATTCCTTGACTCTGATCTCCATCGCATTCCCTCTCATCCACCGCCGCGATGGGCGGCTCCGACCAGCCTTACATGTACGACCCGCCCGCTCGACGCCCCATCGCATACCCCTACAGCGACTTCAACCCCAAGGCCGTCACCCAGGCCTCTTATGCCCGACTCTCCCACATCTCCACCGCCTCGAGCAATGCGACCAAGAAGCCAGGCCCGTTAATCAATTTCAATCAACATCCCGACAGCTATGTCGTCGTCGCCGGCAATCAGACAGAGCACAAGCCATTGCCGCCCAACACCAAAAAGGCCGTCGTGAGCGTTCGGTGGGTGACGTTCGGCTTCAGAGTCCTCCAAGAGATCGGTGCCATCGGCCTGTTGGTCGGCGTCATCTGCATCAAAGGCACCAGTGGAGCGGAGACATACCTCCTGCGCATACCGGTACGCCTCTCCGCCTGTGTCTCGATGCCGCTCATGCTGACATGCGACTGATAGCAAGCATGGGACATGCTCATCACCCTCTACGCCATCTACCACCTCGCCCGCTCCGCCAAGTCCCGTCCCGCCGGCTCGGCAGCAAGCTACCACGTCTTCGCCCTGGTCATGGACGTGGCTCTCATCCCCCTCTACGTCTACATCACCCTGGCGGTCAACTCCAATCGCCAGCTACCCGTACCTCAGTACAAGGCCGACGGCGATGAGCTCGACGGCGACTGGCGGTTCACATCCTTCTTCACCAGTCAAGCCGGCACGGATCTCTTGCTGCAGATCACGACATTCGCCGCGGCTGTCATGGCTGGACTGCACTTGCTGACGACAGGCCTGGACCTGTACCTGGCCATCGTCTTCCGCAAGATCGCGGGTCTGCCTCCGGACATGAACCCGCTGGAAGATAACCTCACCAGCCGCCATGGCTCGAAGCACAAGTACAAGAGTTCCGACGCCTCCGTCATCAACGAGCAACTCAGCGACGCCGAAAAGAAGCGTCTGGCACACATCTCCGGAAGCACGTTGAACGGCTCCCGCGTCTCAATGGCGCAACGCGATTCCTTCATGGACGACATCCCCCAGATCCCGTTCGGTCACTCGCGAAACGGATCCAAGACGTCCCTCGCCTTCTCGCCCCACAACCCAGACTCGGCACGGTGGTCGAGACACCAATACGACGGCCAGCAAGATGTCTACCGCGACGCCGCCACCAACCCCAACAGCCGATACATCGTCCGTCCCGACGGCAAACTCGACGTCCGTCCCCGTGGCGAGCGCGGCCGCACCCCGACCAAACGCACGAGCGTCATGACCGACACCAGCAACCCCTCCACGCAGACCCAGACGCCCACGACGCCCACCAAACAACCCCCCACCACCCTCGTCATGGACGCCACCGGCTCCCCGGAATTCGAGCGCCCGCGCTCCGCCCACGACAGCCTCGACCGCTTCGACGGCCCGCGTCCGGCCTCCTACCTCACCGCATCACCCCGTCACACCGCCCTGACCGCCGACCACCCCCATGGCGAACAAAAGCAACAGCTGCTCGCCGACAACTGGTACGTCCTCGACGACGAGGAGGACGACGTCGCCGCCTCCTCGGCCGCGCCCGCCCCCAAAACCCACAACTACCACCCCCTCGCGACCCACGACCGCCCCGACTCCTTCGAGCCCGTCCACCCCGCCGCACCACAACCCCTCGGCATGCACCCGCCCACCCCACCCGTCCCCGCCGACGACGACGCCACCCCCACCGACGGCGTCACCAGGAGCGACACGACCGCCACCGTCTCCTCCTCCGTCTACTCCGAGTCCGCTCCCGCCCTCCCGACGACGCCCAAAGCCCGATACTACGGCGCGCTCGCGGCCGCGCGGAGGCCCGCGGAGAAGGCGAGGGTGCTGAGTCGCAGTGGCGTGGACGAGGGGACCGGGGCGGCGGCGCTGAGGGCGAGGCGGGACGTGAGTGGGAAGGTTGTGGAGGAGGGGAGGGGTCTCGGGTGGCGGTGAGGGGGTGGGTGCGGTGGAAGAGGATGGGTGGCAGCATATGTTAATGACTGGGCTTTAGGCGAGGGGAGGTTGGGAGAGTGGAGTGTACTATATTGTGGATCCCTACCTCACTTGTCTACAAGGAAGTACATACCTTGCTTTATCGCGATGCCACATGCCTAAAAGCAAGCGAGGTGCATGAAAGCAGATCTTCTAGTAATAGAATCCACAGGATAGAGTCAGTCAACTCCGCATCTTCTATCGATTCGAAGCTGCGCGGTCGTTCGATCCCATGACGGTCCGGACAATGAGAAGATCTCAGACCGACGCCATCGTCTCTATACGTAGTCGTGCAAACCAGATCGGTGGCTTTTGTGTGTTGTGCACCGTAACGGCCGCGGTCCTGATGAAGTTTGGCCGCTGTGTAGGACACGAGTTGCTGGTACAGGATGTATTCCTGACTGTCTCCTAGGTACTATCTTACTTCATCAGACCAGAAGGAATATGTATGCGAGTCCTTAGGTCCTTTCATCACACTAGACCCGTCTGGCGGCATCCTTCGCGCAGCGAGCTGACCACAAGCATCCCGATTCCATAGACTCTTGCGTACCGAGCGCGAGGCGGAGCAGGATTGTGACGGCTGATTTAGCAGGACATACATCCTCCCGGCATATCATAAATCGTAGCACACTCCCCATCTCACCATATCTTGCGCACCGCAACCAAGATCACCACCTCTGCACCTCAACCACCACCAGAGACCATGAACCTCGCCCACCTCGCCGCGCCGGCCTCAGCCCGCTGCAAGATCTGCTGGGACGGCGGCCTCGTGGGTCTCGCCGCTGTGCGTGGGACGACCACAACGACTGCCTGCTTGCCCGGCTGTAGAGCACATACATCCCGTTTGGGGGGCGGTGGTGCTGCGATCAGACTGGGTCCCCGCATGTTGGATGTGAGGAGAGCTGTGAGGATTTGTCGTGAGGGTTTGACGCTGCTGGGGGGTTGGGGGAGGGGGGTATATTTCTGGGATTCTCGTGATGGAGTTGGAGCTGGTGATGAGTTTGGGGTCTCGTTTTGTTTGGCGAGGAGGACGGGGTCAGGAGTGGATGGGGCGATTAGAGGGGTATGTCTGGTGGCGGTTGTAGACCGAATCATGTGAACGATTGCTCCGACGTATTCAAGCTACCTACCTAGGTATGGAGTACTTTATGTCCTGGCAGGTCACGATGCAGTCCTTGATGCTCATGAGCCGTACATCGATGGAAGGAGGTGGAGTTGTGGAGTTGTGGAGCTCTGAGCTTCACTTGAGCCTCCGGAAGTTCAAGGCCGATCCCGCAGGCTCCTTGCTTTATTAACCTCCATGTCCAGCGAGTATCAATATCTGGTCGCTCATCAATTGAACATATTTCATCGGTGCTCATTGCAAACTCCAGCATCCAAATCCGTACCTGAATTGACCAGACAACCATGTCGAAACGATACACCCCAGAGGAGATCCAGAAAGCCCACGAGGTGCTCTACAACGAAGGCATCAAGATGCGCTCCCAAGTGGCCGGCAAAGAATACGTCGACAAATCGCTCGCCGCCGCCAGCGATCCATTCCGCAAACCCATGCAAGAAGTGCGTCCCGCCCATCCCCATCACTACCCCACCCCCGACTGACCCGCCCTATACACGTAGTACGTCGCCGAAGCCTGCTGGGGCTGGACGTGGGCGCGTCCCGGGCTGGAGCTGAAGACGCGCTCGTTCCTGAACATCGCGATGCTGTGCGCGCAGAACCGCGGCACGGAGCTCGCCACGCACGTCAAGGGCGCGTTGAACAACGGCGCCACGGCCGAGGAGATCCGCGAGGTGATTCTGCAGGCCGCCACGTATTGTGGGATGCCGGCGGGGATCGAGGGGTTCCGGGTCGCGGGGAGGGCGATCGAGGAGTGGGAGGCTGGGCAGGGGAAGAAGGTGTGAAGGGGGGGGGTGTGGAGGTGGTGTGGGGTGGGGTGGTGGAGTGGGGAGGGTGGGTGAGGGTACATGTATGGTTGAGGATGGAGGTACTACGGAGGAGCGTGTTATGAAGCTATAGGAAGCCTCTACTGCTATAGCATTGCAAGTAGTTCATAGTATAAGGAATGCCGGGAGAGTAACATTCTGTTCCTTAAGTACAGTAGCAAGCTTGCTTATATCTAATTAGTAGCCTAGGCTCAAGTAAGACCTTAGGGCAGGCGGTCGGCCAGCTAGTATGTCTAGAAGCTGCCTAGCCTTATCGGGTATAGTTACCGTATAGTATAGGCCGTGTATAGCTGCCTTAGACTATATATGCTATAATGTAGGAAAGCGTTGTCGCAAGCTGACGTATGTAGGTCCTCCCAAGGTAAAAAGGGTCTCTACATAATAAGTGTGTGCTACTGATCTGTTAGGCAAGCCAGGTAGCGCATCGTGCGATCGGCCGGCCGGCGGCACTATACTGGAGTGGGCACCGTGGTCGGTCGCGTCGCCTGCGGCGAGTTCCAGATCGGTGTTGCGAGCCTGCCTTGCGAGTATGCTGCAGAGCCAGGAACACTGAGGAGTGGTCCACGCATGTATAGTGTGCGGTGATGGCAGCATGTAGACGCCCCGTACGTGGGCCGACGGATCCTTCGTATATGGCTTCCTTCTTTGGCCATCTTGCACCCATTCCAGACTGGCTATCCTTAGCCGCTGAGCTTCTTCCTCTGAAGTCACACACATCCGCCACCCCAGGTTCTCTTCGTGTCTCACGACCTGCCCTATCCAGCAGCTTTTGTTCCAGCAGTATGACCAAAGACTAGTGACCTAGCGATCACGTTCGTCGCGCTGGCTCGAACAGATGTGCCGTCATGGGATCTGGCCGTGTCTGGCCGCGGCCTCTTTCAGGCGCTGAGAACGTCTGACCGTTGCCTTGCCTTTGCATCGGGAGACGTTATGGCCAGTGTGACGCCGCCTTCCGCTCTCTTCTTTCGTCCGACTTCGAGTCGCGAAAGACTCCGGCTTCGAGCTGGTATCGCATTGCTCCCTCCACTTCGGCCGGACCTTTTCCTGGAATGCCTTCTGTTTTCCGTGTTTGAGAGGCCGGACCCTCGACTGTGACACTTGACCATTCGTCGGAGGCGTGCTGCGCGGCAACCATGGCGGGTCGACGAAGTATCGACCAGGCAGATCTTCACTTGGAGGCAGCCTTGCCATAGTCTCCCGTATCAAGTAATCTGCGGCGGCATCGAAGCTCACGCGATAGACGGGCAGGTCGGTGGGTATTGCTCCATCGAAACGTCTCTTATACGCAGCTTCGATCATCCTCTAAGCTCTCAGCCGGCACACCTTACCCTGAGCAGCCAGTATGGACCCTAAGCATCCGTATACATGTAGACTACGAGTAGTAAGGTACGCTTAAGTCCTCGATTACTCTACTGAATGATATAGAGTATATAAGATGGTACTATTACTACTAATACTAATACTAATACTCATACTCATACTAATACTCATACTCATACTCATACTAATACTAATACTAATACTTACTTATGGTGTAGAAGAAGGCACGCGACGCGCGCGTGTCGGCAGCCCTGCAGCTTGGCATGCGTCATCGTCGACAATAGTCAACATTCATTGGGTCCAGCGATCCAAGATGAAGGTGGCTCAAAGGCATATTATGCTTGCATCGTCCACCATGAAAAGAGTGCGCGGACGATAACACCACCACAACCCTCATGGCTTCCCTCCTCCGCTCCATCGTGGCCGGCCCACGAGCACGACACCCCGACGCCGATCTCGATCTGTGCTATGTCACCGACTTCCTCGTCGCAACCTCCGGCCCCAGCGGCACCTACCCGCAACTTGCATACCGCAACTCCCTCAAAGACCTCGTCCGATTCCTCGACGCCAGACACCAAGACAAATGGGCCATCTGGGAGTTCCGCGCGGAAGGCACGGGCTACCCGGACGAAGAGGTCTACGGTCGGATCCGGCATTATCCGTGGCCCGATCATCATCCTCCGCCCTTCGCCCTGATCCCGTTGATGATGGGGAGCATGAAGAACTGGCTGAAGGGGGAAGGAGCGGAAGGGCGGGTCGCCGTGGTGCACTGTAAGGCGGGGAAGGGGAGGAGCGGGACGGTCAGTTGCAGTTACCTGATTAGTGAGGAGGGGTGGACGGCGGAAGAGGCCATGCAGCGATTCACGGATCGGAGGATGAAGCCTGGCTTCGGAGCCGGCATCAGCATCCCCAGCCAGCTCCGGACCATCAGCTACGTCGATCGGTGGACGAAGCACGGGAAAGTCTACGTCGACCGGGCGACCGAAATCCTCGAGGTGCACGTCTGGGGCCTCCGGAACGGCGTCAAGGTCGCGGTCGAAGGCTACGTCGAGGAAGGCAAAGTCATCAAAACGTACCACACCTTCCAAAAAGCCGAACGAGAAATCGTCCGCGGCTCCATCCGCAAGGACAACAACTTCAGCGACGTCGCCCTCGAGATCATGGGCAAGAACAAGAAAAGCTCCCCGACAGACCAAACCGCCCAGCCGTCCGAAACCTCCGAAGACCCCGCCCTCGATCGCGCCGGCAGCGACCTCCTCGAAACCGGCAGCGGCGGCGACGTCGTCTTCCGGCCCTCCCACCCCATCTCCCTCCCGACCAGCGACATCAACCTCGACTTCGAGCGGCGCAACAAGTCCAAGTACGGCGGCTTCGCCATGGTCACGGCCGTCGCGCACGTCTGGTTCAACACCTTCTTCGAGGGTCTCGGGCCCGAACGCCACGGCGCCGCCCAGGACTCGGGCGTCTTCGCGATCGACTGGGACGCCATGGACGGGATCAAGGGGTCGTCGCGGAAGGGCACGCGGGCGTTCGATCGCGTGGCCGTGGTGTGGCGGTGTCCGCAGCCGCGGCGGCGGACGTGGGTGCGGGAGCCGGAGGTCGGGGAGGTGGTGGAGGATCCGCGGGCGGCGGATTGGAGGGGCGGCGAGGATGGGCGGAGTGCGGATTTCGAGAAGCGGTTGGGGTTGCGGGAGGCGGATGTCGAGAGTGGGGGGTTGAGTCGCGCGAGTAGTGTCGGCGGGGGTGGGGAGGAGGCCGTCGCGGATGAGAGGGAGGGGACGAAGGGGCATGTGCCGGCGCATGTGGAGCGGGCGGGTGGTGGGGGTTTGATGGAGAGTACGGGAGTGGTGGGGGGCGTGGAGTTTGGGCATCAGCATGTTACGGAGGAGAGCGTGGAGTGAAGGGGGTGGATGGGGATCGGGTTAGCGAGGCGTCATGCTTTGGAGAGTGGGACGGTACAGCACAATCGAGGAGATTGGAGCCTGGTTACTAGCTAGCATCGAGCCACACACGTACCAAGTCACAGCCGTCAAATCCTTCACGAGCAGACTGCCCCGAGACGATGTCTCCCACCGTGTTGAATGTCACCATGTTCATCGGCACCGCACCCCCTCACCGTCGTCCGGTTCATCCTCGGGTCCATTCTCGTGATGGAGATATCTCTGAGCAACGGTCGGGGTCTCCAAGAACAGCATCGAGTCGGTAACTTGAACCTCGACCATGCCTTGGGCGGCCAGCCTGGTCGAGTGGCTTTGGGACTCCTCATGCGGGCTTGTATGAGCGTTGTGAGGGAGACTTTGGCTGGTGCTGTTCTTTTTGTTCTTGTCTCTATGTTTTGGCCATGGGTTCGATTCCTGAACCGGGGGATCCATGATGTCGACTTGGGCGGACATCAAATGTATTTCTGCTGTCGCTCATCACGTGCAGGCTGGGACGAGGAGCACGGCGGAGCATATGTATACTTGAGGGGGCGGTGTGCTTTTGACATGGGAGGATGAGTTGCTGGAGGCATGATGATGGAAGGACATATACCTTTTATTAATCAAGTACATATACCTTTTATCAAGTACATATATCTTTGATTAATGAAGTATATATACCTTTTATTGATCAAGTACATCTACCTTTTATTAATCAAGTACATCTACCTCTTATTAATCAAGTACATCTACCTTTGATTAATCAAGTACATCTACCTTTGATTAATCAAGTACATCTACCTTTCTATATACAATTCGGGACAGCGGAGACACGTCAGGGCAAACACATGCACGCTAGCCATCAGGTAGCGCTGTGTGACCCCGACCCAATAACCAGGTTCGATCGATGTCCCGTCGATGGAAGATGACATGCCGGTAAAGCTTGGCCGCCCTGACATCCCTGTACCGGCGAGTCAATCTGGATGCGACGAATGGTCAGCTGCTTTTCCCACGTGAACTTCCTTGACATCGCCATCGACTTGATCGTGGTCGTCGATCGCTTTTGGGAATCGCCAGAGATTGTTGGTCAAGGGGTTGATGTTCGGATTGGCGTCCTGCTGCATTGGAGGACTATGCTTTCGTGAAGTGGGACAAGGCCAGGAACTGAGATAAGGTACCACCGTACCACCCGACATTGAAGAGACGGGCGGCCCTCACTCACATCGAGCGACATGTCCTCGGACGGCTCGAACAAGACGACACCGACCCCATCGTCCACGGCAGCATCGACGCGATCGTCCCGGGGGAGTTCTTCGTCGAGGTCAGGCCAGCAACACGTCCCGCAAGTCCCTTCGGGTCTGCGGCAGACATATATGCCGCCACCGTCGCCAGAAGACCGGTATAGCGTCCCGCAGCCCGATGTCGACAGCGATGGCATCCACCCGGTCGCGGGCGACTATGCCGGGACCGACGCGGACGCCATGCCCGCACGAGCGCAAGCAGAGATCGAGGAGCCTCAGGGACCCCCAGATGCTCGGACGAGCCTGCTGGGCTCCAGCAGGAAGTACGACGTCCCGGTAGAGCACAACTGCGGCGAGGACAATTGCCCCCATGGCACGTGGTCGCCTCGGCCGAGGGTCCGGAGAGGATATGGGAGCTTCGCGACCGCGGACAATATACGCACTGCAGACGGTTTTGGCGGGCCGTATCGAGATGACCCATCGGTACAAGTGGACGGCGTGAACTATGGGGCCGCGGGAGATGCCCTCGGGGACTCGGTGACGGACGGTCTGCTGGGTCGTCCGAAGAAGACGGGCACGACGCATTGGCTTGCGCAGCGCTACGGTATCAAGAATGAACGGTGGATGTATGTACCGCATGATCCCAGTCGACTCCATGTTGTGTTTCCAGCCAGCATATGCTGATCAACGGTAGGTTCTTCATGTATTACATCCCCTGCACAAACTGGATACGACAGTACAAGTGGTCCTACTTGCAAGGCGATCTGGTGGCCGCCCTGACCATGGCATCTTTCTATATCCCCATGGCACTGTCATATGCATCGAATCTGGGCCACATACCTCCCATCAACGGACTGTACTCTTTCGTCTTCAACCCTCTCATCTATGCCATCCTCGGCACCTGCCCGCAGATGGTCGTGGGACCTGAAGCCGCCGGCTCGCTGCTGACGGGAGGCGTCGTGCGGGAAGCCATCAACCAGGGTCACCACAGAGATACCAACGGGAGCGAGAACGCGGAAGTGGCAGGCATGGTCACAGCCTTCGCCGGCGCGATCATCCTCGCAGCTGGCCTCTGCCGGCTTGGGTTCCTGGACTCCGTGCTCTCGCGCCCGTTCTTGCGAGGCTTTATCAGCGCCATCGGTATTGTCATCCTGGTCGATCAGCTGATCCCAGAGATGGGGTTGGACACTGCTGCTGCGCATTCTGAGCGCGGAGCGCATGGGTCTTCACTGGACAAGATCATGTTCATTGCTCGTCACGGGAAAGAAGCGCACTCACTGACCTGCGCTGTCAGCTTCAGTACCATCGCGATCGTCATGGTCATGCGCGAGTTGAAACGCCGATTGCAACCTCGCATGAACTGGGTTGCATATGTCCCCGACCGCTTCTTGGTCGTCGTGTTGAGTGCCGTGCTTGCCTGGAAGCTCGACTGGGAAGGACAGGGGCTGGATATCCTGGGTGACATCAAGGCGAAAGGAAGGCCCTTCAAGTTTGAGTTTCCTTTCAAGCAGCATAATTTCAAGCACGTCAACGATGCGTTCTCCACGGCATTTGTGATCGCCTTGCTGGGGTTCTTCGAGTCCTCGGTGGCTGCGAAGTCGCTTGGTACTGGACAGCAGAAGAAGCGCGACTCGAATGGAAAAGAAGTTGAGGCGGATGGCATCAAGAATGTGACGGTGTCTGCGAATCGCGAGTTGGTGTCCCTGGGAGTCGCCAACTTTATCGGCGGATGCTTCATGGCGTTGCCGGCTTTTGGTGGATATGGCAGGAGCAAAGTCAATGCCAGCACGGGTGGTAAGACGCCCATGAGCTCGGTCTTCTTGAGCTTGATCACGATCATTTGTGTGTTCTTTCTGCTGCCGTACTTCTACTACATACCCGTAAGCTTCCGTCCTGGCATGGCGAGAGGAGAGCCTGATGCTGATGATCGACAGAAAGGAGTCCTGTCGGCTATGATCTCCGTGGTCGCATACTCACTGATCGAAGAAGCGCCCCACGACATCCTCTTCTTCTGGCGCATCTCAGGCTGGAACGAGCTCGTGTTGATGCTTCTCATCTTCTTGACCACGTTCTTCTGGAACCTGCGGATAGGCATCGCAGTCGGGATCGGCTTGTCCCTCCTTCGCCTGCTGCGGCATGCCACGCGGCCGAGGATTCAGATTCTGGGACGAGTCCCAGGGACCAACCACTTCGAGAACGCGGAGGCCGATGAGGTCGAGTTCATCCCGCATTGCCTGATCGTCAAGATCCCGGAGCCGCTGACCTTCGCCAACACCGGGTCCCTGAAAGATCGCCTGCGCAGGCTCGAGGACCACGGCACGAATGCGGCACATCCTGCGCTGCCTAAGGTACGGCGACATGAGCACAATCAGAACGTCATCTTCGATGTCCACGGCGTCACGAGTCTGGATCCCGCGGCGAGCCAGGTGCTCCAGGAGATCGTGGCCTCCTACATCGACCGAGGCACTGCAGTCTTCTTCTGTCGCGTGCCGGGTCGCAAGTCGGAGGTGTGGAGGCTCCTGAACGTCACGGGCATCGTCGAGCTCTGCGGCGGGGAGAGTCATTGCAAGAGAAGCGTGGACGAGGCGTTGAGGGCGACGGAGAAGGCGGGGAGCCTGATGAGTCTCGCGGACGAGGAGGCGAGTCTTGGCGGCGGCGGCGGCAGTCGAGACGCGATCCAGACGCACGCGAGCAGGGTCGTCGGCCATGGCGGGCCGGCCGAGCAGCCGGAGGAGCATGATCCGCTGGTCGCACAGACGCGGGCGCTGGGCGGAGATCCCACCCGGCGCGAGCAGATGATGTAGTGACGGTAACGAGACATGTCTGACGAGAGAAAGTACTCGCCCCCCCGATCTCCCATCCCCTCCCTTACGCGCCGCATACGATGGACGTTACGACAAGGGTAGGTGCAGCCCTCCGAGTGTCGAAAAGTTTTGGCTGACATGTGAAAAAAGGGGTCCTTGTACCACTTTCCCCCCTCCCCCCCTCCCGCTGCAAGACTTCTTTCACCGACTTCCATAGACCTCCCTCCTCCTTGATGGCGTCGGCCAGCCTACCTTACTTTACCTGCTTCGGCGTTGAGGTATAGCAACACATTGATTGCGCTGAGGCGATTCGAGTGCTGAGGCGTCGACGGATAGCAACACATTGATTGCGCTGAGGCGGATCGAGGGCTGAGGCGTTGAGGTATAGCAACATATTGCGCTGCACCTCATCGACTGCTGCGCCACCGACTAACAGCAGTACCTTACACCGCACTTCATCGACTTCATCAGCATCGGCAGGAGCCGTCACACACTGCACCGTCAAGATATCCATCATCATCATCATCGCTGAGTCGACCTCGCTCGCGACACAAATTTACCCATACAGCGGCTTCACCACCACCACCTCCGCGGTCCGACATCTACCTCAACTCCCAGGAGCTTGAGTCAAGATGCTGGGCCCTTTCTCCGCCTTGTTGGCCTCCATCGGCACGGTATGGCTTGCACTCCAGACTTACCGCCACGGATCAGCTGTCAGCAACTACCTTGGTCTCCCTTCGCCCTCGTCATACTTCTACACTCTTAAGCCGCCATCAGATACTCCCGATACCTCAGCTGCCATCAACGCTGTCAACGACGACTTACCACAGCCCGCATCTACTCTCACCAGAGTTGAGCACCTGTTTGACACCACTACTCTTGTCACGGTCTATCACGTCCCGCTTGACACCGCTACACCCGACTCGATTACCGCCGACACTGCGACTCCGCCCGTTGCCTCAGAAACGACGAAGCCTCTGATCGACTGCGGCTTCAAGTGGCTCGGCCAGCCTGGCAAGTGCGAGTATGTCCATCATGGTGCCACCGACCTGGTTGCCATCGAGACGACGACTTTCTCCCGGCTTCATCACCTCTGGCCTCCAATTGCTGCTATTGTGGCAATTGGCACCGTCTATCTGGCAACTCTTGCCCTGTGTTCTTTGATGGTGAACACCTGGTACGTCCTCGTGTTTCTCCGTCACAGCAACACCGGTCGTCCGTGCCCGTTTGAGCTGCAAGTGAGGACCGGTCTCGTCGTCGGCTTCATCGAAGCCGCGAGGGCCCGCGTCCTCGAGCTCAAGGAGAACGCTACTGTGGCCTCCGCCGAGATTTCTCGTCTGAAGGAGACGCTCACGCATGCCAGGAGACAGCTCGCGAGCCTCTCGAAGCTGCAGAGCACTCTCGACGAGAAATCGGAGAAGCTTGCTAAAGCTGACGAAAAGATCGCCGAGCTGGAGCTGGATCTGAGCTGCCGCGGGAACGAGCTATTCCGCGCCGAGTCTGATAGAGACCGTGCATTGTACAAGATGGAGAAGCAGCGAAATGCACATCGCTCGGCCATTCAGAAGTGCCTGGCAGAAAATGCCGAGTACATTGCCCGCCTTGAGGCAGAGAACGAGCAGTTGCTGGCACCGCCCACCGAGCCCTTTGGCCTGAGCAAGCGCCTGCGGGAGAGAGACCGCAAGATCGAGAGCCTCGCAGCCGACAAGGAGATCCTGCAGCGGGAAGTTGAGTCCCGCAACCAGCAGATCTCCGAACTCCACACGGCGTTGGCGAAGGGCGGCAGCAGGCCTCAACATCGCTCGCCAAGATCACGCAAGCAGAAGCGTGATGCTCACAAGACGATCGAAGCCAACCGTGCTAGACTCATCACCAAAGCAGCTGAGACGTCGTTGCGTGCTGAGCTGCGGGTGAGGATCGAGAGCGAGGCGGCTTTGGGACGGCAGCTCCAGACGAAGGTGGAGGTTGAGAATCGCTTGTTGGCTGACCTCAAGGCGAAGGCCGAGCACGAGGAGCACTTGCAACAGGAGCTGCAGAAGAAGGACGCCGATCTGCAGAGGAAGAGTCAGAGTGAGAAGCGGTTGCAGAACGAGCTCCAGCAGAAGACAGAGCGCGAGACGAGCTTGCAGGATGAGGTGCAGAAGCAAGGCGAGCGTGAGACGCTGTTGCAACATGAACTCCATCGGAGGAAAAAGCGCGAGATGGTCTTGCAAGATGAGGTGAAGAAGCAGGGTGAGCGTGAGTCGTTGTTGCAACATGAACTCCATCAGAAGACGGAGCGCGAGGTGGCCTTGCAAGATGACCTAAGGAGGATGGTCGAGCGGGAGACGATCTTGCAGAATGAGCTGCAGCAGAAGATGGAGCGCGAGGCGGCCTTCCAAGATCAGCTCCAGCAGAATATAGGGGGCGAGACAGCTCTACAAGCTCAACTTCAGCAGAAGATCGAGAGCGAGACAGTTCTACAACATCAGCTCCAGCAGAAGATAGAGAGCGAGACAGCTCTGGAAAGTCAGCTGATGTGGACGAGTTCCCGCGAGAGGTCCTTGCAACAGCAGCTCCAACAGAAAACAGAGAGCGATGCAGCCTTACAAGATCAGCTGATGTGGACAAGCTCCCGCGAGAAGTCCTTGCAGCATCAGCTCCAGCAGAAGACAGAGAGCGAGACAGCTCTGCAGAACGCCCTCAACCAGAGGACAGGGCGCGAGAGAGCGTTGCAAAATGACCTCCAACAGAAGACGGAGAGCGAGTTGTCCTTGCAGACCGAACTTCAGACCCTGCACGAAGACTTCGAACTGGCCACGAAGCACCTGTCGACCTTTGAGCGCAGGATGCAGGAAAAGTGGCCCACGTTCAAGCTGGACTGTGGCCAGCACTTCTCGGCCTCACAACTGGCGGCGCAATTCATGACGACTAGCTGCAAGCTGAAGATGTCGGGCCAGCTTATCTCCATGTTCAGGACCAGGGTTCTAGAGCGCAGCGCGCACTGGCAGCCTTATAAGAAGGATCCGAACGCAAAGAATCCGCCGTGGGTGATAGATATCATGAACACGATGTTCTTGGCGGAGACTCGTTTCATAGATAAGGAGACATTGAGAAAGCAACAAATCCAGGTCGTGGCTTTTGGCAGAGAGATCCAACACTACATGACGCTGCTGAACCAGGATTTCAAGCCCTCGGACTCGAAGAATACTCCGGACGGTCCTTTGCCAAACAACCTTGGTCAGCCCGCACCAGCGCTCGTAGCTGGACAGGCAGGACAGGTAGGACCTCCCGGCACGTCTTCAGGTTCTGGGCAAAGCCAACAACCGAATACATCTATGGGCAACGAGAAGGCCCAGGTCTGCAAGCACCGCGCAGTTCGCAACATTACATCCAAATGCCATTGGGGCATTTGCGAGCACGAGTGCTGCAAGGTAGACACCCAGAAGATTGCTCGAGGCAAGTCCCCTCCCGCCAATCCCTACGCGCCACCAAATGACGAGGCGAACTCATCCAGCGCGAAGTCTGCCCTGCCAGGTGGTGTGGCTCACTCCAACATCGATCCAGCTCTGCTCAGTTCGACCAATACAACAGCCACAGGCCAGAACCTGCAAACATCCAGCCAAGCCCAAGGTCCTTCATCGGTCAAGGTGACGCCAGAGCAGACTGATGCAGCGCGCTATGTCCCCCCCAAGATCGGCGGGTCAAATGCCGCTCGCCCATCAGCGCAGCCAATCACCCAGTCTCTGGCTCCAGCAAGCGCATCGAACCAGCAATCGTCCACTCCTCTTCCCCCACCCCTCAACGCGATGCCCATCTACAAGGATCAGAGCACGCCGGCTATCACCAAGGACCAAGGCACGCCGGCTGCCAAGGTAGGACAAGGCACGGAGAGACGCATTGCGACTCCAAAGGGCCGTTTTGCCAGACGTGCGAAGGCCGGGCGTGTTGCTGAGCCGAGCGGGGGCGCTCGAGTGGGCCTCCAGTCGGCACAGTCACCAATGCAGATTTCAGCGCCGCAAGGGAACGGCTCGGGAGCTGCGAGTGGGCCCGGCCTCGTGGACGGTTCGGAGTTCATGGACACCTCGGAGTCGAACGACGGCCTAGAGCCTATGGAGGGTTTGGAGTCGAATGATGGCGCAGAGCCCATGGACAGCTTGGAGTTGAATGATGGCCCAGAGCTCATGGACAGATTGGCGTTGAATGATGACCCGGAGCCCATGGATCACTCAGACCATCAAGCGGAGGCAGAGCCCATGGACGACACCGATCCCTTTGAAGATTGCCACGACATCGACGTCCCGTGCCAAGAAGGCCATGGGCCTTACGACACGTCGAAGTATGGGCTGTGCCCTCAGTGTGTCGGTCAAGAAGACGCCATCGCTGAGCGCGAGCAGTAGAGGCGATCGACCTGCCGTGAGGACGATATACGACACCATGGCAATCGTATCACGTGGAAAACCAAGCTGGCGTCTGAGTGGTACGAATCTTTTGGAGAGAAGCGAGTAGAAGAGGGAAGCTACTTACCACCTCACGGTGTGTTTGTCCAGTAGCGAAATTGGCTTTCCGCATGATGGTCAGGGGGACGTATATGGAGAGGATATGAAAGGATGAAATTGGGTTGAAGGGAGGGTACTGGCCATCTGCAGATGTGTCTGAAACGTATCGGTACTGACCATCTGCAGATGTGTCGAAGAGTACCAGGATCGGAAATGATGCACGACGGGTCACCTGAGAGAAACGGAAAGGAGGCATCGTGTCAATTCACAGTGGTCATGGAGACTGATTGAGGATGTTCACTGTGTACGTCCCGGCACGGACATGTTGTGTTACGATTCATGGTTGATGCGGTAATTGACGAGCGTGCACGATCCGGAGACGATGATAGGGGTCACGGGCTTTATGATCCAAGTCCCCTCATGCATGGAAATGATAGGTACAAAATGCATTCCGAAACAAGTCCTGAAGCCAGATTGTGTTGACGGGCTTGACCCACGGCTCAATATTGTCCAAAAACTCCTCTGTGATTGCGGACGTGCCTGCGCCGGATCTCCGCTACATTTCGACCACATCTATGTCTCGATGGTGGGACGAACGGTACAGGCGTGCTTGGGTCTGGCTTCGAGGCTAAGGACTCTTCGGAGACCGACATTTGAATCGAGCCTTGCAGCGTGCGACATTGTTCCAGCGCTGGCCGAGCGTGGCAACTCGGCACGTGCTACAAATGATTGATTGCAGATCGAGTATTAGACAGCTATGGTCCCTCGAAAACTTGAAAGTGTTACGTTTGGTTGTACCATTGGAAATGAAGTCGGCAACGCTCATGCTGCTTCTCATCGCCTCTCTCGGCTGGGCATATGTATGATTTCCTCACACCTTACTCCTCGCTACCCTTCAAGACAGGCTAATCTTTGCTCCCTCCAGCACTGCATGCCTGGAAATCCAGGTGACGGAACATGCTACCCGGACCCGATCGACGAAGAGCGGGCGGGCCCTGGTGGAACATCGAGCCAGTACTGCATTGGTGTACGTATCTTCACCGTCCGTCCAAGCCACATCGGGAAGAAGAGGTCTCGCTAACGTCAACGCTCCTCTGCGCGGAAATGGCCGTGTCTAGATCCCGCCGACGAATGCAAAATCAATTGCCGCTGCGGAATGGTTGGCTGGCGCAGTGCAGCTGGAGGTTCGATTACAGGAATGCGGAGAGGGATCCGGACTGCTGGAGGTGGGGCGGGGAGTGCCTGAAGGGGGCTGAGGAGCGGGGGGTTGCGATTGCCCCTGCCGGAGGAGTCGATGGAGGGGAGGAAGGGCGGAGAGGAATATCACCCGACCTCATGATAGGTAGTCTGGATGTTTTGGTGATGTGGATGACGGGGGGTGGGAATTGAAGACTGCGAGGTCGTTAGTGAGTAGTGGGCGAAGAGGATAGCCAGAGAAGCCGGAGCGTGCGAGTCGATCGTGAAGACAAGTTATGTCTTTATCCTAGCAGACGGGTAATAAGCTTCTGTACCTACGAAATTACAGATGATGTGGAAGGAGCGTTCCTGGCTTGTAATAAGCTTACTCCAGAGACGAGAAGAAGCGTTCGCGTAAGTGCCTACAGAAGTGTTGCGTGAGCACGTGGAGAGCACATGATTGATGTCTCAAGCGTCGATATTTTAGAAAACCTTTGTCAGTCAATCAAACTTGATCGGCACGGCGCCTTTGAGGTGGCCTCACTATTGACTGACAGAGCGGCTGTACCGCATAACAGGGTATGATTGAATTTATGCACTAAGTCACTGCTGGTTTGACTTATTGAAGTCGAGAAGAGGTTGCAAGACATGCGAGAACCGCGCCGCAATGCCGAACAGTCGCGAGCTAGCGGCCTCGAGAACGCGGAAGCCTCCTCATCGACCGGTACCAGCACGCTCATGCTTCCAGGTGACTTGGATTGGGTCTTGGTCCTCTTCGAAACGGCGACCAAGTGAATTTGATCGCGCGAATCCGTGGTATCTATGAGGCCGCTAGCCGGATCTTTCAACCCAGCATTCTTCTTCAACCATGCGCGGCTGGTCATCGTAGGACCAACTTCTACAATCGCCAGATGTACAATGGTTAGGAGGCTCAGATACCACGTCGCGTCTGCCACAGCGAGGACAGCGGACGTGAAATCTTTTCTCCAGACCTAGAGCAAACGACAGCCGGTCAATCATCTTCCACATGTCTTCCGTGTTCGTCTCCATTTGAGCACGGAACGCGGGCAGCTTGAGCAGACCTTTGAGATGTTTCTCGCGCAAATCCGCGGCGATCTTGCTGAATGATGCATCGTAATCCTCATACTCGGGCATCTTTTCGAGCGCATCGAATACCTCCTGCACGTCGGTGAGTCTGTTGATCAGAGACTTGCACTCCTCCGATGCAATTTTGCTGAGCGTATCGATCATGTACTTGTTTGCCGTGATCGAGACGTCGATATTGAATTCCCAGCTGCGTTTCTGGTATTCTTCGCCGTCTTCCTCGGAGCAATACTTGCCGGTATAGATGTAGCGGAGTACAGCATCGAAAGCATCTGCGATATCGTCTTTCAGCTCGATGACTTTTGCCTCGCTCTCCTGTTCCTTGTCAGCATTGACTTCGCACTATGTGTAGTTGTGCATGCATACTGCAAAAGCGCTGCCAGGTCCGCAAAGTTTCTTGAAGTACTCAGAAGCGCGGCATATGATGAATTTGTGCGCGTGAAATGTACGATCGCTGTACTTCAAGATCACATCGGAGTACTCTTTGTCTTGGTAGAAGTCGGTGGTGCTGAGCGTGGGCATGATCTGGCGTGCCTCTGTTGTGTGGTTGCAGTATGAGATTGATGAGCACCGGCAGACGTGCTCTCAATGGCAGGGATGTTGGTGATATCGCGTTTGCATGTGATCACGCGCTGAGGATCGGGACGGGACCTTTCAATTGGAGAAGACCGAAGTCCCGCCGCTCCATCTCGCCGGCGGGTATGGAAACATCCACCTCAGCTCCTCGACATCGATAGAGCTCTGCATATATCCCTGTGTAATGCAACAGTACGAGATCTTGACAGTATCCACCAGCGATGATATTCCTGCCGGACGAGCTCTGGCTCCACATCATCGAGTACTGCGAGCCAAAACATGCCTGGTTGTCGTTAAGGAGAGTCAACCAGCAGACTGCCGCATGCGTTGTGCAGCATTTCGCGGAAGCTGTCCTGCCTGACATTGAGGTCTGCCTTCAAATCGCACTTCCCACATATGATATTCGGCAGCGACTCCAAGGACAAGCCGTTTTCTGCTACAACAAGTCCTCAAGCGCCATCACTCTGCGAGCTCGAATCGCCTCATTCGACCTAGCAGGCACACAGCCGGAGTCTTACCAGACACACTTCGAGCCTCGCTGGAAAGCGATGATTGAGAGGGCCAATGGCAGCCTGGATGAGAACCCACGATGGCATGTCAAATACGGAGGCCGTGCTGTCCGACTCAGACTGAAAGGACCCGTTGCGCAAATCTCGCCGCCAGATATCCAAACTGGCGGTCCTGTACCTCGGCTTAGCTTCGAGTGGCCTGCAGTCTTGAGCAGCTTCTTTCTCGCAGGTTGAGGATGTCCTTGCATCAGCGCTGGCTCAAATGGTGCACGTTATGCGAAAGTGCTGGACGTTGTCGTTTGGCAAGGGGTTGTGCTAGCTGCTATAGTTCTTGTCATACAGTGCGACTTTTGTGGATGGGATCGTTTGTCAAGGCGAGATACACGCACGTGTCATTGCTTGCACGCAAATTGCATGTGACTTCGAGTGTTGACAGCGAGCGTGAGCCGACCTGCCACTGGATTTACGGCAGTCACCTGCCAAATGGCACGTGCACCTTTTTGACAAGCTTATTTTTCTTCCATAACTCCAAGCTTTTTCACCTCACCTTCCATCCAGCATCTTGGCCAGCAAGAGCCGCCAAGATGACTGCGACCATCGACACCGCACCACTGTATGGTGACAGCACATTCTCCGACATCACCATCAAGTATGGCAACGGCGTGGAGTTCAAAGGGCACAAGCTTGTACTTGCCCGCGCCTCCGACAAGCTCAAAGAAATGCTAAAGGTTTGACTTGCTGGCAGTCCGCCGTTACTGCATCATCATTGCTGACAGCTTTTAGGGCCCTGCTGTTCGGATGGTCACGCTTGACGCTGAGGACAGCGAGGATGCTGTGGAGGCGATGCTGCGGTACATCTACACCTCATCTCTTAGGGAATCGATCTTGGACTTGCGCACTCGGCTGCGACTCAGTTTTCTGAGTGAAAAGTACGGCATCTCCGGTCTTGATGCGGAGAACAGTGCGGATTTCGCTGACGAGCTGATGGATGAGCCAGAACGTATCCTGGCAGGCATTCGGACGATGCCAGTCTTCATGCCGAAGGATCTTTTGATCGCACAAGAAATAAGAAAGTGGCTCGGCGAGCTTTACGATGACAAAAATAACTTGCAGTCCAGATGGCACGAATTTCCGACTGTAGAGCTTCTCGAGGCTCACGATCTTGTGGTCAGGGACAAGTTCTTCGACGAGGTTCTCTGCAGAGCCCACTTTCGGGGTAAATTGGACGCCGCTGGTTTCAGTGATGGAGTCCTGGGTGCACTCGATGAGATTAGGAAGCGCATACAGACTTGCGAGGGATGCAAGGGGTGCGCGGGCGATGTGGCGTACGAGGCCCTCACAGGGAAAGGATGGGCAGAATCGCTATCGCGGGTGCGCGAGCCCGCCACGTGTTCCGAGCTTTTCAGAGCTGAAGTTCTGGACCAGGTTCGAAGAAGATTGCACAATTGCGATAATTGCAGGAGCATCGCAGGGAACATCGCGTACGAGGCGTTCATGGGAACGGGATGGGCGAGTCCAATCTCAGCGGAGGCCAACAAGGCTGTGAGCAGGGAGCATAACATCACCGAGGAAATTGCTGATGATGTGCCCCGTGCGAGGCCGAGCAAGAGCAAGACCAAGAAGCGCAAGTGTTCGGAGAACACGGCTGATGATGTGCCTCCTGTGTCGCAGAGTAAGAGAGAGATCAAGAAGGCTGCAGCTGCGGTCACTGAGTCCGATGATAACGATTTTTAGAGAAGGTCAAACGGGACCTTACGCTGGTTCAAGTCGCTCGACAATGCCGCAGTGATGTGTTCGAGCTGTGGCAGTCGATGGTCAAGAGCGTGGTCGAGGATCCGGGAGCAAGAGAGCTGAGCGTTTGTATCTGACAAATGACCCAAATAACGGCTCCCTAGGATTGTTATCATATGCACTGAATGTCTCGTGCACACTTCTCCAAGTCATTTGCGGCTCCCTTCAGGGGTCTGTATCGTTATTGGGGAGAATTGTTC
Source organism: Teratosphaeria pseudoeucalypti (assembly GCA_013403795.1). NCBI lineage: Eukaryota > Fungi > Ascomycota > Dothideomycetes > Mycosphaerellales > Teratosphaeriaceae > Teratosphaeria > Teratosphaeria pseudoeucalypti. The sequence goes on along the minus strand of JABBMZ010000108.1, from coordinate 83,636 downwards.
CTTGAGCAAGAGTCCGTCAGCGAATGGGCCGGAGAAGTACGCGTCAGAATATCAAGCGGATCGGTACGCCGGAATCTCAAGGTCCCGTTACACATCGTACATCCAGGCCCTCCCGACGTGTATTGATAGTCATGCGCAGCGAACCCTTAATCTGCAAGCACTTCTCGCACCTTCCCGCACAAAAGCTCCGCCATCTTCTTCCCGCCACCAATACTCGGCTCAACTCGCGCCACATAATCCTCCTTCACTTTCCCCTCCATGGCTTCATACAGCGCACAAGGCACCACTTTCGTCCCATCAATCCAAATCTCGCAAGTAGCCTGCTCGTAAATCTTCCTGATCGCAGCCTGCAGCTGTCCTGGATTGCGGTTGTAACCAAGGAGCTTGAGTTGGGACTCTGCCCAGCCTGGCTGCGCTCCTGCGTCTGCTTCTAGCGGGTGGTAGATCATGCAGATGATTACGGCTCTCGGTTTTGTTTTTGCGACTAGAGTCTCGATGTAAGATTGCGTTTGGGCGCCGAAGAGGTGGCGGAAGTAGTTGAGAGATGATGCTGTGCCTTTCTCGATTGAACTGAGAGATGTGAACCAGGTCAGTTGAGCTAAATGTCTTGCTGTGGATGCTGTAGGTGATAGCGCGATATCGTTGGCTCCTACGGAGACTATCAAGATGTCTTCTGGCTTGATGTGCTCGCGAATGAAATCGTCATGCGCTTTTCCATCTCCGCGGCCCCGCAATAGACTCGCTTCGACTGCTGCGTTGATCGCTGTAGCTACGTCGTCCAAGAAGTGGTTGAGCCAGAATGCCACATCAGGCTTCGGCTTCCCGGAGGCAAGAAGGGAGGAGTAGACGGCTGGCACGTCAACTGGTAGTGGTTCACCACCTGGCCCGGGAGAGAGAATCCAGGCCTTGTTGTCCAGGGATGAGTCACCTGCCAACCAGACGATGGGTTTGGAAGGTCGCGTAGATCTGGTAATTGAGACGACATCTTGCAGACTGCTTAATGGATGACCAGACCATTCGGAATAGAAGGGAAGAGCGTGGATTTTGGTTGCGTTCGTCATGGTAATGCAAGATCCAACCAAGCAGGAAGCACGGTCGTTGTGCAGTGGCTCCTGTATCTACATGTACAGGAACAGGTCAATAATGCTGCCATATCCGTATTCATTGTCAGTCGGGTGAAGCGGGTGATGTTGACATAACAGACGCACCTTGCTTGCGGCGGGCACCTCCTGCGTCGGCGTGAGAGTTTTGCCGAAATGCCGAGCTAGAGCGATCTGTCCGAGTCGCGTCTCCAACTCACACGAGCAAGCAAGAACAGCTGTCGCAAACAAGATCACCAGCACTATGGCCACCAGACAAGGCTACGATGTCGTCGTCGACGTCGACGCCGAGGGCGACCTTGGACAGACAGACATGAACGACGACCTCGAGTTCCACAACTCATGTACGCCCTCACCAACATGATCCCTACCTCAAAAGACCAAGACACTAATCCATCCCCTCACACAGCCTTCAACGAGACCTCCAGCCGCACCAAAAGTATCCAACCAGACTCGACATCTTTCCTGCAACCCCAGAATCGCGGCCAACCATCCAGCAGCAAACGCTACCTCTGGTCCCTCGCTTTCTATCAACAATTCTTCGACGTGGACACATCTCAAATCCTGCATCGCTGCCGCTCCACGCTCTACCCGCGTCAGAACTTCCTCGACGTGTTAGAAGGCAACCCAGACCTCTATGGTCCTTTCTGGATCGCAACAACGGTGGTGGTCATATTATTCTTGACGGGGACGATAAGTGCGTACTTGGCGGAAAAGGGGCAGGGACATTTCGCGTATGACTTCAGTCTGTTGAGTGGAGCCGCGGGATTGATCTATGGGTACACGTTATTCATACCGCTAGGGCTGTGGGGAACGCTGAAGTGGTTCGGGAGTGAAAGTGCGAATTTGATGGAGTGCTGGGCGCTTTATGGCTATGCGAATCTGATCTGGATTCCTGTGGCGCTAGTGTCATGGAGCCCCTTAACGGCGCTGAACTATGCGTTTGTGGGCGTGGGGCTTGCTTTTTCGGCGGTATTTTTGTTCAGGAATTTGTATCCTGTTGTAAGCGCGACGGATAAGAAGACGAGCCAAATCCTGCTGATTGTGGTGTTGGCTTTGCATGCTGGGCTGGCGATTGCGATTAAGATCTTGTTCTTTGCTCATGGTTCGCCTGCTGCTAAGTCAGGGAGCCAGGGGAGCTCGGGCGGTGGAGATGCGCCAGATACGAGTGGAGATGGGACGGATGGGGATGCTGCGAGGATGTTTAGGTGGTGAGGGACTGTGTTCGTATTGTTTCAACCCAGAATTATAGCGCAGCTTCCAGGCCGAGGCAATTGAATTGCTATGTAAATCAGAGATATGGCAAACGCATAGACTCTCAGTATGAATCTCGCACGAAGTACTGAACGACTCCTGCGTAATAAGCGCTTTTGCAGTACGTGCCTACATGTATTCCCTGATAAATCCTGCCTTGGGTGCGAGAGAGTTCACATTTGTGCGTCATTCTTTCTCCGCCCACGTTTGCCCCACTGATCAATTTCTACTAAACCACACTCCGGAGATCCAACAACCACACTTCGGCACAAGCCAACGTATCCGCAAAACGCCCTCGCCAAGCGCACCATCTGCGCTTCCCACACATTCAGCAACTTTTTGCGCCTTCTGCGGTAGCATGCAACTGCGGTCCCACCATTCTCTCAACGACCCTCCCGACATCCACGGAGGCCGACCGCACCTGACGAACAGTTGAAGGAAGCGCCGCATATTATCAATCATCGATCAACATATCGAGCGAGAATTAATCACACTATTTGCCGAAGATAACCACTCTGAATAAATTAGTCAATATGGCGCCCAAAGGCAAGAAGGGAAAGAAGACCGACGACAACTGGGACGAAGGTCTCGGCGAGTCCGTTGATCCCATCGCCCAGGCCGAGGCCGAGGCCAAGGCCGCCGATGCCGCAAAAGATGAAGAGGAAACAGGTGGAGGAGGGCTGATGGCGGCGTTGAAGAAGAACAAGGACAAGCGCAAGAAGAAGGGAAAGGTCGTCGAGGAGCTCGAGGGAGAGGACCCCACCCAGGATGGCGCAGGCACACCAATCGAGGAGGCTCCGATCACTAACTTTGCCACTAAAGCACCTGAGGAAGCGACGATGGATGATGAGGATGTGTTTGGTGCGCCAGCCAAGGGCAAGAAGGGTGGCAAGGGTGGCAAGCAGCAGCCTGCCACCAAGGATGAGCCTCAGGCCGACGGCGATGATGATGAGGGCGAGGGTGGTGGTGTCAAGACCAAGGCACAGAAGGAAAAGGAGAAGAAAGAACGGGAGAAGCAGCGGAAGAAGGAGCAGGCGGCAGCGAAGAAGAAGGCTGCTCCAGCACCGAAGCAGGAGGAGTCGAAGCCAGCCGAGGCGACGCCTGCGGCTGCGCCAGAACCAGCTGCGGCGCCAGGTAAGAAGGGGAAGAAGCTGCCAGGTGCTTTGGCGGCTCTTCAGAAGCAGCAGGAGGAGCTCCGTAAGAGGCAGGAGGAGGAGGCGCGATTGGAGCGTGAAGCGAAGATGAGGGATGAAGAGGAGCGGAAGCGGATTGAGGAAGAGGAGAAGAGGGCGGCTGAAGCCAAAGCGGCGAAGAAAGCAAAGGAGAAGGCTAAGATTGAGCAGCAGAAGCGGGAAGGTACCTACAAGACCGCCAAGCAGCGCGAGGAGGAGGCCAGGCAGAAGTTGCGCATGCAGCAGATGCTGGAGGCTGGTGCCAAGGTGGCGGGCATGGAAGAAGAGGGCGACGCCAAGAAGACAGAAAAAGACAAACGTAAGAAGAAGGACCCGAGGAAGGAGGCGGCGGAGCGGAAAGCGCAACAGGAGAAGGAGGAGCTCGAGGCGCAGCAGCGCATGGCTGATTTGAAGCTGAAGGAAGAGCAGGAAGCCAAGGCGAGGGAGGAAGAAGAGAAGGCTAAGGCTGAGGCGGAAGCCAAGAAACAGCACGAGGAAGAAGACGAGCTGGAAGATTGGGAGGCAATGGCCGAGAAAGAAGATGCGCCAGATGTCAAGGACTCGTGGGATGCTGAGAGCGAGGACGAGGGCGCAGCACAGAAATCCGTGACGGCTAACGGCAAGTCGGTGCAAGCCGGTGCCGCTGGCAAGAAGGCCGACATCAAGCAGACCAACGACCATGATGCTGCGGATGACGATGACAGCGAGTCCGAGTCCGAGTCCGAGTCAGACTCAGAGGACGAGCAGCAAACAGCGGCTCAGCGTCAAGCAGCCCAGAGACGCCAGCAAGCTGCCGACAAGCGCAAAGCGGAGGTCGAAGCTGCGCGCGCTGCTGCATCGAAGGACAATCTGCGGTCACCTATCTGCTGTATTCTCGGTCACGTCGACACGGGTAAGACGAAGCTGCTGGACAAGATCCGTCAGACCAACGTCCAGGAGGGCGAAGCGGGTGGTATCACGCAGCAGATTGGTGCGACATATTTCCCTGTGGAGGCTCTGCAGAAGAAGACGAATGTTGTCAACCAAGATGGAGCTTTCGAGTTCAAGGTCCCTGGTCTGCTTGTCATCGATACGCCTGGTCACGAGTCATTCACGAATCTACGGTCGAGAGGTTCTTCGTTGTGTAACATTGCTATTCTGGTGGTGGATATCATGCACGGGCTTGAGCCGCAGACGCTAGAAAGTATGAGGTTGCTAAGGGACCGCAAGACGCCGTTCATCGTGGCCCTGAACAAGATCGATCGTTTATACGGGTGGAAACCGATCGCCAACAATGGCTTCCGGGAGTCGCTTGCCATGCAGAATAAGGGCGTACAGAATGAGTTCCGGGACCGCTTGGAAAAGACGAAAGTCGCTTTTGCTGAGCAGTCTTTCAACGCTGAAGTTTTCTACGAGAACAAATCGATGGCGAAGTACGTCTCGCTCGTGCCCACTTCTGCGCACACTGGAGAGGGGATCCCAGATATGCTCAAGCTACTCGTCACACTCACTCAAGAGCGCATGACGAAGCAGCTGATGTACCTATCCGAAGTCGAATGTACGGTATTGGAAGTCAAGGTCATCGAGGGTCTCGGCACGACCATCGATGTCGTTCTGTCCAACGGTATATTGAATGAGGGCGACACCGTCGTGCTCTGCGGTACCGATGGGGCTATCACGACGCAGATCCGTGCCCTGCTTACGCCAGCTGAGATGAAGGAGCTGCGTGTAAAGTCGCAGTACGTGCACAACAAGACTGTCAAGGCTGCTTTGGGTGTCAAGATTGCGGCCAATGGACTTGATACCGCCATTGCTGGTTCCCGCCTGCTCGTTGCAAAGGATCCGGATGACGACGACGAGATCGAGGAGCTGGAGGAAGATGTCATGGGTGATTTGGAGAACCTCATGTCTCGTATCGCGAAGTCTGGACGCGGTGTTACAGTGCAGGCTTCCACTCTTGGGTCCCTCGAAGCCCTGCTGGAGTTCTTGAAGCAGATGAAGATCCCGGTGGCCAACATCGGTATCGGGCCCGTCCACAAGCGCGACGTCATTACCGCATCAACCATGCTGGAGAAAGCGAAAGAGTACGCCGTCATGCTCTGCTTCGACGTCAAAGTCGACAAAGATGCCCACGAACTCGCAGACCAGATGGGCATCAAGATCTTCACCGCGGACATTATCTACCACCTGTTCGACGACTTCACCAAGCACATGCAAGCCCTTGCGGCGCAAAAGAAAGAAGAATCCAAACTCGACGCCGTCTTCCCTTGCGTCCTCCGCCCCGTCGCCGTCTTCAACAAAAAAGACCCCATCGTCGTGGGCTGCGACGTCATCGAGGGCTCCCTGCGCCCGCTCACCCCCATCGCCGCCGTGCGCATGAACCCCGTCACCAACGTCAAGGAAATCATCCCCATGGGCCGCGTCACGAGTATCGAGCGCGACCACAAGGCTGTGCCTATCTGTAAGAAAGGGCAGCCGAGCGTGGCGGTTAAGATTGAGGGCCCGAACCAGCCGATGTATGGAAGGCAGTTGGAGGAGAACATGACATTGTATAGTCAGATTTCAAGGAAGAGCATTAATTGTTTGAGGGACTTTTACAGGGATGAGGTGGACAAGGAGGATTGGGTGTTGATTGCTAAGCATTTGAAGGGGTTGTTCGATGTGCAGTAGAGGGTTCACTTCGAGGGCGGAAGGGAATTTGGGGACCAGGACGCGCGTGATGGGATGTTTGATCTGTTGCAAAAGCTTGTGATGTGGTGCATTTGTAGCGTTGCAATGGCACGTCCTGTTCGCTGATGGCCTCTCTTGGCTGTAGTCTGCTATGGTTCTGCTGTATTGTGACTGCATGACTCGATGCGACGTCGCTGCTGCCATTAAGCTTCTAGGTCTTTTGGTGCGATGCTGTTCGCCTTTTGGCCTTGTTGTGAGTACACGATTCTTTCGATTCTTCTTCTGCATTGCTAACTATGTGCTCTCCAAAGAAACAGCCTCGCCGATCGGATGGTTTTCGCAGCCTAGCGTTAGCCGTGAGTAGCGAGTCTTCTGCTTCTTTCCCGCAGTGTCGCTGACAAGATACTGTCTTCAGCTTAGCATCTTCCTGATGAGTGGTACAGTACCCCGAGCCTTCTGCAGCGTCGCCAAGATGCTCTATGCAGCATCCCTTAGCATGGTCGTGCGTCTCGTGGTATTGCTTTACCTTTTCTGCTGTTGCTAATTCGATGTCCTTCCCAGGTCAGCATCTTCCCGGCTCCAGCGACATTTCCATTCGCCTCCCGCCTCGAGCCATCGCTGGCTCCTCTCCACAGTTCGGTGTCGTCGCAATTCATTCACGGTGTCTTGACTGCATCGGGACGTAGTGCGAGTCAAGCAAATGCCGCAGCGCTAGGGTGTGAGCTCGATCTGACGGGGAAGAAATTGTTTTCTTGTATCAGTCCAGAGTAGCGAGGACCTCAGGGTCTGTGGTGGACGATTAGCTGCGGTCAGACTGCCGATGAAGACGTCCCGAACTCCTTCGCAATCGCAGCGCGCGGCCTCGCCTACGGTCGTTGCTACTGGGCAGGTGAAGTCTGCTCTCTCACGATATAGTTCAAACACTCCGAATCGCAACCACGAGACTCTTCAGGAGCAAACCCCATTGCAGTACAGTCGTGAGTCGGTCCTGCGGTATGATTATGGACCCACCTCGGCCGCGCATCGCTGTGCGATCCAGCCCATTGAGTCCAACCAGTCGTTGCCAATTGCCACACTCCCAACTCGACGAATAGGAAGATCAGGAGCATTGATTCGCTCCGCAGAAGCATACGAACCAGGATCAGGTGGTATGGACGTGCTGAAGCATCACGTGGTGCCATGCCAAGTCACGCGCGCCAAGCGTCGGCCTGGGCCACCTGGCATTGCGCCACCGTCGCTCGTTTCGCTTGGCAGGACACACATGTAAGATCAGACCGTCAGACTCGCCGTATCGGCCGCCGGAGGCAGCAGGAAGAAGGTCTCAGACAGGGAAACTCGGCCGCCCATGTTCCAGTCACTCCCGCTCGTCGATGCACGTGCGAAACGTGGGTAAACGTCGGCGATTGCATACCAGCATACGCTGCCTTCCAGCGGAACTTGGCGCATACCGACCTACCAGGACCACCTAGACTCGGTCGATGGAATCGGGACGAGCAGCGAGTCATCCACACGCCGCCTCCCCGTGGTCATCCAGCACGGCGTTGAATGGCGGGCACGGCGCCTCTGCCTCTGATGCTCGTGGGCGACAGCGAGAATTTGACCGAAGGCGAAGTGATACATAAATGCGCGTGGCCTGTTGCCCTTGCCGATGAGTCCTCCGCCCGGGACAGCACAAGAGGCTTCGCACTGCCCTCGAAATTGAACTATTCCGGGATCGTCTGGGACGGTGATTAAGTGATTGGCACCGCAGTGAACCTTAGCTGGGCGACGTTCCCTCTAGGCGTGTGACCTGTCCACGACACCAACGACCACGACTACGACTACGACTGTGAGGCGTCGACGCGTCGACAGTCAAGATGGGGATGCTTCACCAGTACGACTACGTCTTTGCCCTCGGCACCTTCTTCTCCCTCTTGGATGCCTACAATAACGGTGCAAGTATGTGGCATCGACACGGTCCGCAACACCCATCGCATCTGCTGACAAGCCCATTTCAGACGATGTCGCCAATGCCTGGGCCACGAGTGTGTCCTCGCGGTCCATCTCCTACCGCTGGGCCATGGTCCTCGGGACCTGCTTCGAGATGCTAGGCGCCGTCCTCGTCGGTGCCCGCACCGCTGACACCATCAAGAACGGCATCATCCCCACCTCCGCCTTCCACGGCAATGCCGGTGTCCAGATGCTGGCCTTCACCTGTGCCATTGCGGCTGCCGCGTCCTGGGTCATGTGGTGCACCAAGCACTCCACGCACGTCTCGTCCACCTACTCTCTGATCTCCGCCATCGCTGGCGTCGGCGTCGCGACCGTGGGAGCTGAAAACGTCAAATGGGGATGGAACAAAGGCAAAGGACTCGGCGCCATCTTCGCTGGTCTCGTCATGGCCCCGACCGCCGCCGCCTGTTTCGGTGCGATCGTCTTCACCCTCATCAAACTCGTGGTCCACATGCGTAGGAACCCGACGCCGTGGGCGGTCTGGTCTTCTCCGTTCTTCTTTCTGGTCGCTGGTGTGATCTGCACCTTGTCCATCGTCTACAAGGGCTCTCCCAAGTTGAAGCTCAACAAGAAGCCTCCGTCGTTCATCATCGCCGTGACTTTGGGTGCCGGCTTTGGACTGGCCGGTCTCGCTGCACTGTTCTTCGTGCCTTACGTGCACGCCGTGGTGATCAAGAAGGATTACACTGTTCGCTGGTACCATGTCTTCCTGGGCCCCGCGCTTTTCCGTCGCCAGCCACCACCCGATGCCCAGGAGCACGAGGCTCAGGTTCGCAACTACGCCGTCGTTCAGGAGGATCCCGATGAGATCTCTCCCGCGCCATCGACAGAGGAGACCCTCCAAGATGGGAAGGATAGCTTCGAGAACGAAAAGGCGATGGTGGTCCAGGAGAGCAGACAACTGACGCAGAAGGAGCTCGCGAAACTGGGCGACGAGAGACTCCACAAAAAGTTGAGGCAAGGCAAGGGGCCTCTGGGCTGGGCAATGCGCAGACTGCACGACAACCCGATGGGTCCTGGCGAGATCTACGAGTGGCACAACATCAAGACCGTTGCCAAGCGCATCCCAGCCATGGTCGTCGTCGGTCTGCTCTACGGTGTCCACTACGATATCCACGCCGCCCAGACGGGAACGCACGGCACTCCCGACGGTGATCGTATGAGGCGTGTCTACGATGCTGCGGTCAAGTATCCCAACGAGTCTGAGCACACGTTCAGCTTCGTCCAGATCATCACCGCCTGCACTGCGTCCTTCGCACACGGCGCCAACGATATCGGCAACTCTGTGGGACCATGGGCTGTCATCTACCACTGCTGGAGCACCGGTCAAGCTTCCAAGTCCAAGCAGGCGGTGCCCGTCTGGCAGCTCGCCGTGATGGCCTTGACCATCTCTGCTGGTCTGTGCACCTACGGATACAACATCATGAAAGTCATGGGTAACAAGATCACTTACCACTCGCCGAGTAGAGGTATGACTTACCATCAGGAGTGACGCTGCTGATTGACCGCTGACTGACTTGTGCAGGTTCCTCCATGGAGATGGGCGCTGCCATCACGATCCTCATCTTTTCGCAGTACAAGCTCCCCGTCTCGACATCCATGTGCATCACGGGAGCGACTGTTGGTGTCGGTCTCTGCAACGGCACGCTCAAGGCCGTCAACTGGCAGCGAGTGGGTCTTTTGGTGTTCTCTTGGTTCATGACGATTCCGGTGGCTGGCACTTTGGCGGGCTGCTTGATGGGTCTGTTCCTCAACGCGCCGCACTTCGCGTAGACGTGGGTGCAGATGATGGCTTCACGGTAGATCGAGATACCGTTGGGGAATGGTCTGCTCATGCCCGCAGCCCCGTTGGACCCGCTCCCACTGGGCTCCCACGCCAAAAGACTAGACACGTGCCACATTCAGTCACGACCCTGAATATAGTATGTCCACTTCTTCGTAGTTTTAGCTTTACACGCACATGCAAGCCCGGGCATTCACTTTGGTCTCGCATTATTGATGTTCCGTTTTGTCAACTTCGGTGAAGCTTCTTGATCCAACATCGTCAGTCATCAGATCCCGTCCCTGTGGACGTCTACATGTACCTAGGTACCTCCCAAGAAATCCCAAGGCACAGCCCCTACTGCAAGGTACAGTATTCTACACAGCTGTTTCATTCTCCACCACCTGTTCTATACCCTACCAAATCTTATCTTGTCGGCGTTGTGACATCGACGACTCATGGGCCATGGCGGCTGGTCCAGACTCAACTTATGGCGGCTCGCAGCATGGCACTTCACTCTCCGGCCACAAGGAGAGTGCTGCGCGGCCACAAGTTGTACCAGTTCCCAACCATGGGCAGCTTGCCGGCGTGAGCAGTGATCGCAATCTCGCGGTCAACCAGGACACGGGCGAGGTGCTGGACGACGATACTGGCGAAGTAGTAACTACCGTGACCACGACCACGACCACCACGACCACCACGCGGACCAGAAGAGGACAGGGACCCGGTGTCTCTCCCGCACCGCCTAGTAGCCAGGCCACGCCGAGCAGCGACGGGTCGTACTTTGCTGGTACGCCAGGCAATAGCTCTGCCACGTCTGGCCCACAAACGCTACATGCACACTCTCGTCCATCTGAGTATACCCCACCAGAGCAAGAGCAGCTGCCAGTCGTGAGTCAACATGTTGGCCAGAAGGTGCCGGCAGGATATCCTGCAGTGCCGAATGTTGTGGTGAATGATCGACCAGTCTCGCCGCGACCGGGCCAGAATTTCAGCTATCCGAGTTGGCAAGTCGTTGACGAGAATACTGACGATGATGGGAGGGCGGGCTCTCCGCCGATCTCTGTCCCAGAGCTGGAGCCTCCAAGCTGTCCAGCTGCAACGAGGCGTACCGATGCCAATAGCACGAACAGCGCGAATGCCGCGAGCCGCACTCCTGCTGCTCCAGGTGGTACTAGGTGGGAGGCTTTGGAGGAGCTCAAAGCTGCTGGCAAGCTTGCGGCCCCAGAAGCAAAAAGTATGCTTCAAGGGCTTGAGGCGTTCGCCATAGGCATGCATGCTGTTGGCAAGAAGCTTGAACCGACATTTGACGGGTTTGATCGGCGGTAAGTAGATGCAGCTATCGAGCCGCAGGACTGCTGAAGTATCCGCAGAAGTGATGACTAGTTCTCCGTCAGATGGTAAGTAGGCTGACGAATATGCTGTAGGCAAGCTGTTAGATACGCTGCCCAACGACGATCTCGATCTGCGAACCCATCCACTTCTGCCGCACGAGCAGAACACCTCCCTCGCGCACAAAATCGCTCGGCCCTGTTGCCGCTTTCCAAGGAGGAAAGGCAGCAAGGGCGACAGCAACATCAGAGTCAAGCGGGTCACGCATCGAGCAGCTTGCGAAGCAAACAAGAAAGACAACGTTCTCGCAGCGAGGATCGAGTCTGGGGCGTCACCGACGATAACCCTCCCTACCGACCTCACCGGCGCTTCCGTGACGCTTCACCAGACCATCCGGGTCTCAAGCCTCGAGCAACCCCTAGCCTGCCCAGAATAAGGAAAGTCCGCAGCATCACGCCGCCGCCAGACAGCCATATACAGCGCGTCGCACATGGAGGCGGTACCTGGGCACAACCGCATGCCCCGCCCGATCCTATGTATCATGGCAACTTGCCTTTGCTGGGCGAGGGGCAGAGCAACCTGCATGTCGATGGGGTTGGGCATGGCGTGCATAAGACGCAGCTTTTGAGGGACTCGGATGATGGCTCGAGGCGGGTACCTGCGGAGGGGAAGAAGGGGAAGGAGAGGGAGAGGGAGAAGGGAGGATTCTTCCATCGGCTGAAACAGAAGGCTACGTAGGTATCGTCGGTGGTTTGTTCGAGGCAGCGGACCGCATCCACTTTAGTGTCGTATTATGGTGGCGGCCCATCGACCGAGATTGGTCAGCATCTTCGCCAAGATGTTCTCGTATGGACAACCTTACTATGACAATTTTCCGACTGTCCACGGCATTCCCATGATGAATATGCCAAGGATCTCGCGGTCACCAGAGCATTCACCGGACTCAGACGTCTCCACGCATATCTCTCGTTACGTCTGTACGACGTCCGCCATCTCCGACCATGCATCAATACCGACTACAAAATGGAGCACTGGGCCCACTTCCTCCTCAATTTCGTCTACATTCCCAGGAGGAAGTGACGATGCACTTGGAGACCTAGGAGATCCATCGCTATACTTCGGAGGCTAAGATGCACCGACATGATCCAAGCGAAGGAGACAAGAGGGTAGGGCGCGACCAAGTGCTTGCGCCGTGGGATCGGGTTAAGAAGCTGAGTTCTTGCAGGGGCATCATGCCGCTGAGAGAAGGTATCGTGAGAGGGTTTGCGGAAAGCGTTGAATGTCAATCAACGACATGTAGCGACCGAAGACCGGCTGCCGTGATGTTGGTTCGAAGAGGTGGCTCGTCGGTTAGCCATGGTAGACGCTTTGCTTGGACTGCCGTCCCCACCAAGCTGATTTCCTGCATGGTCCGGACTAGCAATCTTTTGAGCCGATGCACAACCAAGAATTGCACGTTGCTGAGAATTCTCTAAATTGGACACGTTCCGGATCAGGCCCTGCCACTCTGCCATTGCTCTCGAAAAATCGGTTGGGATGGTGATTGCGTCAAATTACGGTCGGTCACGGATTCTACCAGCCAACTCGAAGGTTACCAGCATCTAGTGTATTAGCTTGATCGACGACGTTCGCTTGATCCAAAACGATTAGGAGACGATTGAAAATCCTGTGGGCATCGATATTCGTCGGCGATTTGATTGACAGCCAGACGGCGAGGCATACAATGCCTGGTGGGGCATTGACGAGAGTCATATGGATCATGAACTGTGAGGTACTTATACGAATGAAGACGGTTGACACGTCATGAATGATGGGAGAATGTCAACGCCTATTCACGTATCAACTCGTCAACCGACCAATCGAGCCGCCGATCAACCGATCCACCCATCACGCCATCAGCACTCGTCAACACCCGCCAACACCCATCGACCAAACAAGCCCTCACCCCGCCATCCCACCATCCTGTCGTCCCGTCAAAAGCTCCTGCGTCTTCTTGTCCTTGGTCTTCCGATTCCTCTCACGGCCTAGGCGCTGCTGACGGAGCATCTCAGCACCAAACAGGCCTTGCAGCTCGGTCTCATGGCTGCAATACTGCTCGATCGCCTTGGCCTGGTTGACGTTGATCTTGCGCGCACGGTAGAAGTACGTGAGAGACTGGACAGCCGTGGTGATGATGCGCTCGTGCGAGTCCTCCAGAAGCTCCCAGCAGGCCGCGAGCTTGGATGCCGTGATCGGCCTCTTGCGGATCATGTCGCAGATCTGCTTCTTCAGCGGGAAGGGCGAGAATGGGACGCCGAGGGCACGGACGAGTGCGTAGGCGTTGATGAGGTGGACGAGATCCTCGCTGCTGAGGCTCTCCTTCGTGAGGCGCGGCAGGTCGTTATCACGCCTGTGCTTCTCGAAGAAATGGAAAACCTCGTGGACAGCCTCGTCAGTGACCATCGAGTAGCCGATATATTGCGGCAGCTTGAACTCGGCGGTAGTCTTGGAGAGGTCGACCGTGGTACTGTTCGGCGGGATCTGCAATCTGGCCTCCTTGCTGTAGCGGCGGAGAGCTGTGATGTCGACTCCACGCTTGATGACGCGGCCATCGTGGCTGCACACGTCGACCTTGATGAACATCCTGACTGCTGAAGGAGATTGAGGTGTCTGAGTCGAAGGGCTTGCAGTTGGCGACCTCGCCATGGCGCTGTTGGCCGGCTTCGACGTAACGGCAGCGGGCTTGCGGAAGTTCTTGTTGCCCATGGTGTGTCGATTGGTTGGATCGTTGTGTCAGGGGCGGTCGTTATGCGATTTGTTCTTTTTCGTCTGATGAAAGCTTGTTTGTTAGTACTTTGAGGCAATCTGGGTGGAGCCAGAATTGTTGTTGTCAACGAAGCCGATCAGATAGTGGAGGAAAGAAACTAGCTCTAGGAAAGGGAGCTCCTTATATAGAGGTGTCCTGGCTTGCGCAATGCGCATGTGTTTCTATCCAGGGCATGTGGACGGACAGCAGCCTGCAAGCAAACGCACTGTTAGTAAAAAAGCGAAGGTATGAGTGCACATGCAGCTTCTGTCAGAATAGATATATTTACGAGCAGGCCCTTCTGGAGACAAGCGTCGCTAGTGAATATTAAGAACATGCTCTGTGACTACGCACTCGAACTGCATGTTCTAACTGCAGCGGGACGTTGCGAAGATATTCCTGGACGTGCTGTATCGTTTCAGACGCTGAAAGTCGCCTCTATGCTGCCCATTGTCATAAGCGTTCGCATAAGGGTCAGCAAGCCGCCGGTCGGCATGTGAAACGCGAGTCACATGCGGGTCTTAGCATCAGGTTCTGCAGAAGGCAACAAAGAGCGCTATTGCAACGACTTGAGCCATCAACAGAGTGTGAAGACGCTGCTCTCTGGCTTAGGAGTCTGAGACTGTGCCTAGCAGGAACCAGACTCGACAGATCAGGCCAACTCACTGGATCAATACAATCCATGGCCTAGAGCTGCTGAACCTGACTTAGATTGCTCGAGCAACATGTTGACCAAGTAGTAGATCCTTGATACCATCGCGAGGTTGAGTCAGGGCATCGAATGCTCAATCTCCCGTCACTCGCGACTTTTTGGGGGGGGGGGCGGCTCGTGAAGCCATGCCTACCCGTTAGGAGCGATTGATAGCCTTCAGATCGAGTCACTCTCGGATCAAGACCTTGAAGGCGGCGTTAGTGACTTGATCGAGTCTCCGAAAACCAGCGTTGTCGTCCACGCCCGGGCCTAATCAAGTACAGTATATGCATTTTAAATCAGCTGCCCTACGCTGTCGGTTGATCGATTGAACTGACAGCTCCTTGGCTGTCGATCACATACTCGCGGCTCTCACTGATAGGTGGCGAACCATTAACAGTGACTGAATTCGTCGACCAATTGATCAAGTATTTGACTTGACGTCTGCGTTATTGAGGAGTCAACGCTATTCTCGAAATGCCAAAGGTGCCATCAAGTACCCAGCTGGATCATTAGGCAGTCCATTGTCGTCAGAAAGCTTCAACATAGACAACCCCTCAAGAAATCAAGAAAAGCCGTCCTCACATTCGTCCCCCCGACCTAAAGCAAACGCCAGAGCAATCCCCGAGATCCCAGAATGCCAGATAAACATCCTCAGAGACGCTCAAAACATCCGCCACCAGAACCCCTTCGCCCCTCCACCTCAAAGCGACCGATCCGCCCCATCCCACCATCCCCTCCAGGTACGCCCCCTGTTGTCAAAGAATCGATACGGATCGCCATCAACATCCCACTCCTCATCGGGCAGCCAATCCCGAGGGATGACGGCCGGACAGCGCGCAGTGTGGTCGAACCACACGCGGTTGTTGGGGTACAAGCCGTGCTGCGGTCTCGGGGCGCCAGGGAAGCTCCTCGCGCCTTGGGGGCGATGAGTCTGGAATGGGTGGGGGGGGGTCCGTTTGTTAGCGGTTTGGCGCGTGGAGGGCGCTGTGAGCAGGACGTACGCTTGGGTCGAAGGGGGTCGGGAGGCGCGGGACTGGTGAGTTTAGGCCTGCTAGGCGTTCGTCCGACCAGGTGGACTCGGGTGCGCCGTACGGCCAGGCATGCCGGGTCTCCCAGATGTTATGGGAGAAGGAATTGAGGGCGTTTGGGTTGCCTACTGGGAAGAAGCCCCACTGGTCGGTATGTTGCGTTACGGTTCATTCCTAATGTGCGTTATTTGTCGCCAGTCTTGTGCACCGGCTTTCCGATTGTGATTGAGCGAGTTGAGTGGTTGAGAAGTGTTTGCCATATTGCAGGCAAACCGACTTTTGATATACTGCGTGAGCGTTCTGTTACTGTGGGTCAACATTGGCAGCGAAGGAATTCCAGGCTATGACGAACACGGGTTGTCGTTATGATAGTTGAGCCAGTGATGCTTGATGGATGGTGGGAGCGATTGGAAAGACATGAGCTGGGGTCATCAGGCAATGATGTCTTGGCCGAATGCCCTGCAAACGGTGCAGGATGAGGTCTCCTTCATCGACTGCCGCTACCAAGAGACGTCAGCGGCTTGCGAGGCTTAGAGAGAAGAAGATCTCTGCTCTCGCGATAACTTCGAATAGTTGAGCGCGTGGTCAGGCCGACTGATCCGTCTGCGCGATCGGTGACTCGAGACGAGTAAAAGGCTCGATACAGTGCGATCAACTCGTGAAGCTGTGTGACAGCCTTTCGGGCCAACGAGGACGTGAACATGGTGTAGTGAGGCTGTGCGACCTTCGCGTCTCCTCCGCAGCGTGTTCTCAAAGCAGCATATGGGGGCGGTTGTACTCGATGAGGTGCGAGATCCGCAGATGGGCATAAGTCTGGATTGATGAGACTCCTGTATCTTCAGTGACGTATAGATTCTTTTCGCAGGCAGCAAGTCATCACGTCCTCATGCCTCCCCTTTTGATCGTCCAGGACCCCAGCAGAACCTCGCTACAACTGGTCCTTGAGGACATTGCCACTCTTGATGAAGAAGGTCCAGATGATGCCGACGCCTGCCAGGAACGAGACAGATCGGGCGTTGGCTGGGACAAAAGTAAGCACCGTACTTTGCCCTTGTCACCTCATTAGCGACTCACCGACGGCATCGGTGGTGTTGTTGATGTAGCACAGATTGTACACGGCACGGCTCGCCAAGTACCCGGCCGAAAGAGCATTGAGCGTCCAGTTGTCGAGCTTGGCCACATTGCCGACGACGACGGCGGCAGCGAAGAGTCCGAGATTCTCGAAGCCATTCTGTTGCGCCCCTTCGGCGCGGATGATGGTGGCTTTGGTGGCTTCGAAGACCATCAGCACTCTTGAACGCCAAGATCGGAGGAGTGGCAGCGGGACAGACCCTTGTCGATGCTCTGGTCACCCTCGGTGTCTCTGGTGTACGTCCGAGGGTTCTTGTTGTCGAACTTGCCGAGACTTGCGGCGTAGAAGTGAGGGGCGATGCTCAAGACCCATGCCGCAGGAATGCTGTAGAGGGACTAGACGTCGGGCAGGACTTGTTAGCAGCTGGACCAGACGGATGTGATACGTTGGTCGGGTTCGTACGTAGTTCCTCGTGGCGTCGATGAGAGATGCTGCCATGATGATCAGTTGATATATTGATGTTTTTGTTGGGATAATGATATATTGATGTTGTTGTTGGGATAATGATATATTGATGTTGTTGTTGTGATGATGATATATTGTTGTGATTGTTGTTGTGATGATGAAGTGGAGGTGTGCTGTGCAACCGTGAAGACATGTACATGTACATATTGACAATCTCAGGCTATGACGTAGTAAGTGAATGCTATTTGAAATCTTTCAGAGCTTTGTGCCGCCGGGAACATTCCGTTCAAGCTGAATAACGCACAAATGTCACTCCCTTAACCCGGATAAATGCCACAAAGCAGCTGCCAGTCAATCATCCCTCATTACCTCCCTACCTGACTAACGATTATCCTATCCCCAAACTCCCACTCAAAGCAGTCGGAAAAAAAGAGCTTCCTCACATCCTCAATCAGTGTCACTCCCATCCCCAACCATCCTCCCCAGCTTTCTCGCCCCCTCAACAACCTTCCGCGCCTGCAGCGCCAATCTCGCATCCATCGGCGGCGGCGGCGGCGGCGGTGGTGCCGTAAACGACCTCGGAGGCGGCGTCCAAGACCTCCCTTGACCCCTCCTCCTCTGCCACCCCCCGTCACCCCAGATGTCATTCGTCGTCGACGACCGCCGTCCCAGCCTGGGCCTCCGACCCTGCGGCCTCCTCATACCGCCACGTCGTTGAAGCGCTCCTTCCACCTCGACGACGAGGCGATAGACTTCCTCGACTTCGGGGGCGTCGGCGGAGTCCTCCAGGACGTCGATGATGTCCGGGCACTCTCGGACGGCTGTTTCCACGACGCCCTCGATGTCGTGGTCGGACATGGGGAGGCGGCAGAGGGCGTAGACCCACCACGCCAGATTTTCCGGGTCGTGGATGGTCCAGAGATGACGCTGGTAGTGCTGGAAGAAATCGTAGAGGAGGCGGCCTAGGGACCGTGATGATGTCTGACGTGAGACTTCTGCGAGGGCGCGGAAGCTGCGGAGGGTGCCGGAAAGGTGGGCACGTCTTGGGCGGAGGTGGGATTGGTCGATCGCCAGGGTGTTTTCGAGGTGGGCGTTGAGGCCACGCGGGCCATTTCTCAGAAGGTTCTCGGACCTCCCTGCGGCGTTGATCGCGTGGAGACAGGTCTCGTAGGCGAGGAAGACGTCCGCGTCTGTGAGGTATGGTACGCCGGAGGAGTCTTCGGTGCCGGCGTGGGAGTTCACGAGCTCGTTGACGGCGGTGGAGAGGGTGTAATTGTAGGTGGTCATTACTCGGACAAGTCCGGGGAGAAGTTGGGCGAGGAGGGTGAGAGAGATGTTAGGGAAGTTGAGGGAATTGGCTGCGTTGATCTGAGCGCGGATTCGTGCTGAAATGTTTTGTAGCCGTAGACTGGGGCTGCTGTTCCGTCGTAAAGGACCGAGGCGTGGGGTTCTTTGCACCACGGCGGCCATGGGGTGGAATGGGACTGGTAGCGGTGGAGGAGGGAGAGCGGGGCGTGCCAAGGGCGTCGGAGGCAGAAATGGTGGTCTCCACGGTGGTACGATCATCTTGGCACTTTTCGGACGATGTGTTGATTCAGGTGAGTCTTGCTGGTCTTGAGAGGAGATGGTATTCGCAACAGAGGGTTGCGTGAGATTGATATTCCTGGCAGGAGGAACAAACATTTGGGCTCGGTCCCCGTGCGACCGCGTGATAGCTGTCAATAAGCCTCGTCCGACCTTCGAACGGCTGGCCGCATATTGCAGCCTGGGCGGCCTCAGCTGGAGCGGCGGTTCGTGCCACCACTGCCGCAGATGGTAGGAGCCCAAGGGCAACACTCGCACGTTTCCCTCGTCAAGCAACTTCTCCTAGCCTCATTCGGCTATTTGACCTCTCTACAGGTACGGCCGTCACCTCGGACGGATCTGACTTGAGCGGCTTCAGCTCTCGATCGGTCGACAACGATCAGCCATCAAGCAATCGACCCAGTCGTGACTCGCAGGTCACTGCCTTCGCGCACGCTAGAAGAGCCCTCCTTCCCGGAGCCCTTGTCAACACAGAATCAACGAGACTCGAACCTAAATCTCAACTACACTCTTATCATAAGAGCTCTTGTCGCAGCCCACCAGTACTACCCGAAAATGAAGAGCGAAATCGCCTACGACGAGGCAAAGATCATCAGACTTGTCACAGAGATGTACGAGACTCCAGCACTTACGGACGTATAGCTTGAGGATTCGTTCGATTTGAAATGCTACTTCTTGTTACTCGTCTCGTCGAGAGACAGGACCGTTGTATAGCGTTGTCACCGAAAGCGTGGCGATGAGCCGAGTGAGGCTATGTCAACATGATATGTCTACGGAGGCGACAATTCTTTTATGCATAAGAAGCCAAACTCTGCCTTCCCAGCGACCCATCATGAAGGTATTACTGTGCGTGCGGCCCAGAAGCTCAAGTATTTCGCCAGCCGTTATTTCGTCTTCCCAGTTGCAGCGTCGTGCAGTCTGACCGCTCACAGCATGTGCTAGACACCACATGGTGGCGGGATTTCGGTATATGGATGGTTCAGCGTTTCGAAGATCCATGACATGTCGAACGTGTCGGGGTCGGTGTTATCAGAGATAGTGCTGCACATGGTGATAGCATCAAGGTTCTCGGTAGCAACGACCTTCCTCGCCATGTCATTGATCTCTTTCTGACTCCACTGGTTGGATACAGGCCAGTTGTGGTCACCAAACTGAGCCGAGACGTCTTCGATTAAATTGCGGTCCGGGGCTCTCTTGTCCAGATTGCTGTCACTAAGAGAAGCTCGCAGAATGTTGGAGCCGTCGGCATGCCTGGAAGCACGCAAAGTATGACCGGCTTGTACAGTGTGCCAAATACCGACTTCGAGGGCGCCGATGTTCAGATAGCCGTGCACAGTGCCATCCGGCAGAAAATGTGTAACGGGTGGAAGGTCGCGTACACCAGTGGAGGCGCCTTCAGTGCCTGAGTTCGTGCCTCCGTTGATGGCCGTCATGGCGGCTAGTATAATGCCAGCCACGGCAGTGACAGCGCACTGAGGAAGTGGCGCCGTGGCGCACACATAGCCAACAGCACCAATAGCGGCGTTGATCGTGAGGACATCGATCTTCCAAAGGGCCATCACCGCGGCAGGCACCACGGCGCTGGTGATCAGTATTGTAGACGGCTTCATGTCTAAAGGACCGGGAAAGCTGAGCGCGATCAGTGGCTTCGGAGCTATCAGAGACTTGTGAAGCGGTGACAAAAGGCCGAGATGCGTCGCTGGGAGAGTGCAGAGCGTGTCGAGACGACGAATATATATGCTGTCCAGGACTCATCGTCACGCCATGAGCAGCAGCACACCCATCGCCACGGCGGAAACGTAGACATTGGGATGCCGAAAGCCCAGACTCAGGGGTACATCGGCCCAGACTGCGACAGCTGGTATAGACTTCGCAGCGATACGACTCCTGCTTGTTGGCCGTGGACCCAGTACAACGTCAAGCGGCTCGATGATCAGCTGTTGTATGCCGCGCCGCAGGTATGCGTCAGGGTGGGTGGGCTCAAGGCCCCGGGCGCCACCCAATCCGACCCAGAGCCAGCAGAGGAGCACGAGATATCGGAGTGCCCGTGGGGTCAATGGAACGCATTCCAGCACGGCGAGCATTGCCATCCAGCCAAGAGCGGGCAGGGGCCAGATATCGGCGAGCATCTGGTTCTGACACTCCGTGAGGCGCGAGACGACAGCGTCCCTAGGCAAGGGGGGGGGGGGGGGGGGTGGACGTTCGAGCGTGCGTTGGCTTTCGTGATAGGACGACTGCCAGATTCGATCGGTCGGCTTTGGCACAGGCTGCTGGCAGGCTCGCGTCGACAGAAATGACTCGATCCTTCAGTTGCGCGTCCGACGTCCGAAGCTGAAATATTGAGTAGGGTCGGATGCAGACATCCGTCTGGTTCTGACGCGGTGGAGGAGTTGGGGAGGTCTCGGTACCCGTGGGATAGCGAGACCAGGCTGGTGCGTTCAACCGGCGGTATTGCAGGTAGTCCAGCGGGGAGAGGAGCATCCGGCTTGACTAGAGATAGAAGTAGCCAAAGGTGCACGAATCACATGCACGAACGAATGTTCAAGAAGTCGATTCCCATGAGATGCATCGCCGTGAGGTTGACATGCGAACGTGGTTGGCCCACCTCAGGCATGCAAGCATCAAGTGTTGGTAGAGGGCTCCACTGGGGTTGTCCGGGAAACACCCTGCTTTCCGCACATCTGTGGCGGCATCGATGGTCCCTTGGTACAGTACATGAGGTGTATGGTCGTCTTGGCATGCGACTTCGCCAACCTCACATTTTCTCTCCCGTAGCACCTTATTATTGTGCAACGAGGAGACACATGATGGACGGACGCTCCTTCCTAAGACGGCAGTCGATAAGAATGCGCCAAACATGCGCATGTCTTGATTCAAGATGGAGATCGCCACAACGGTACAACGTACATGTATACGTAGGTACTCATACATATTATGCATGTAACCAACAATGACCCCCACACTCGAAGTCTACCAACACAGCTCAAACACCAGGTTCAAGCTTCACAAATGTTCTAGCCCTATATGAGCCCTTCTTGTGTGTGGCAGTCAGGTGATCATCAGCATCGACCTTGGGGGTCCATTTCCGGAGACCAAGGTGACTGATCTTCCCATCGCACCTCATGTACTAAAAACTAGGTACCCAGCTGAAAAGGGCTTGCTGGAACCAACACAGGATCCCATCCATACCACGGTACTACCTGGTGGTCGACCAACAGTCAGCGCCAATGCAAGAGGCCACACTGGCAGACATAGACTACGCGCAGAAGCAGTCGGGAGGACTCAGCATGCCATACCTCCATGGCTCACCGGACGCAGCATTGACACCCCCTTAGCCATTCCGGAGATGCTTGTACAAACACATCGTCCACAGCCGGCCGCCGAGGCAAGCTGGCATACGAACCTTGCAACGAAACAATGGAATCCGTTTCGCAAGGTATGCCCATCTCTGCCACGTACAATGGCCACCAAAGACCGTCAAAACTATCCATGAGGTCTGTCTATAGCAGTCATGATGAGCCGACCAAACAACCAACCAAACACGCTATCATCTAGCGCAACCAATCATGAGGTGATGACCGATGTGGACGTTTTCCGGGCCAAGAACCCTTTGGAAACAGAATACGGGATCTGTATTCTACCAAACAGCGTGCATGCAGGCTTGCCGGCAAGCAGCTACCCGGCTTGCGAGACAGCGGCGAATGAACGGAAATCCGTTGACATTGACATTGACCCAGGTACGCATAGCGAGGTCCCAAGCCGGGTGCTCTGGGATACACGACTCGTCTCTAGACCATCCAATGCATGCGCATCTGTGACGGGAAGCGTTGTGGTCGAAGATGCCTTGTGCCAGTCAATCATGGACCGGAATGTCTGGCTTGACAGCAGACCGAAGCTGCCCAGAGCCGAGCCGCTGACGGTCTTCTGCACACACGATAGCTCTGTACGTTGTCCTCGATTCCTACGAACAGCTCCGTGTCCTGGTGCCGAAATATCCCACATGTTGCTGTAGGAGATTTGAGAGCGAGATAAATTAGCGGTCTCACGCGTAAATTTCGGTCCATGCATGGCGAAACCTGCGACACGAGAGGTGCCCGAAATCATGCTGCAATTCCACGCAGAGCGCAAGATGTCTCGACCCCGAATCTGGACTTCTTGTCGCCCCGGGAGATCGGACACATCCGACCTATGATAAACGATGGGTGCAAGCAATCGCCGGCCGATCCTTCATCTCGCAAACAAAACGCCAGCGCGCCTTCAGGTGGTCAGGGGCGCGCCGGCGACTCTGCTGCATGGCACGAATATAAGACCATCGAACTCACTACTTGCTCGCACTTGACGTTCCCACAACACTCCTTCGAGTCCGACTCACCACCCCTGCTCAGTCGTCCCGTCAGCGAAGTAAGCAGGGACCCCGCCCCCTCCAAACCCACCACTAACCCCAAGGTCCGCTTCCAGATGCGTGGAACAATACTCCTCCTCTCCCTCCTCGCCGCCGTGAGCGCCTGGCGACCACGCATGGGCCCAGACTGGTGCGCGGAGATCCACTCCGGCATCGGGAAGGAGCAGACCTGGCACGCCAACACCGACGGCGGGGTCTACAACGGCGGCGACGAGACTTACATCTGCACGTGCCTGGCCATGTGGGTGAGCCTGGCGAGCTGCGAGTTGAAGTACAAGTTCCCGGACGGCAAATCGGCGTGGGGGGTCATGACGCCGTGTGCGCTGGACCGGGGCATCCTGGACCCGCCGTTGCATTGTGGGTCGAATGTGACGAGGAATGGGTGGTTGCTGACGGCCGGGCCGTTGGGGGACGGGAAGAATACGATCCCCGACCCTTGGTCGAAGACTGGGTCGTGAGGCTGTTGTGGGTGCGGTGTTCTATCCCAAGCTTTGCAAGTCAGGGCGTACGAATAGAAGCACATATCGATCGATGGCGTTGCGGAGTCGCCGGAGGATGTCTTCCTTGCTCCCGATCGCCTGATACACTGTCGCTCTCTGGCGTTCGAGAACAGTGGACGAAGACAGACACGTACGAGTCTCTCGGTGTTTCACCACAACCCTGTCGCTTCTTGTCAAACTGTTGGCCCGTTGTCCGAGTAGAAGTGATCATGAAGGCACTCGATCGTGCGGCGTGAGGTATGGACCATTTAGCCACGACGATGTGCAAGCTATAAGTCGAGAAGCTTGATGAAATGCGGGCGGAAAAGTAGCCGGTGCTTGCCTTTGGTAATTCGTAGGTGTTCGGAGCGCAGATCGCGGTGACCAGTGCGCGGCGCCGATGTTAGTCGGTCGGCACTACTTACCAGGATGTCATCTTCCCGCCATGTGCCTCGGTAGGCTCCGCAAGACTGAGGTGTGGGAGGAAGAACATGATCGGGGATGTGTGACTCATTTGTAATCGTAGCTCGGTAAGAGATGTCCTACGAAGCTTCGCCTGCAAAGATCTGACCTCACGATCACAGATTAGAGAAGATCCGTAAGATAATCATACCTTTGCGTTTTGCCTGGCATTGGGTGGAAGCGTCGATCGTTTCTGCAGGATCTTTAGACCCCATCGTTGACGCCGTCCAAGACTCGTGGGCATCCATCTCTCATCGTTCGGCCTCGAAAATGGAAACGAGCGCCCTGCAGTCCCGCTGACAATCGACCCGTGCAGCGATGATCAGCAACCACCTTTCTCCCTCGACCCTGCTGTGACGCACCTCCCATTGCCACGCTCGCACGGCACCCGGTTCAAACCCTGTGTCTCGCAATCGCTGGTCCCGTCTAGCGCAGACGCTTGGTAGTTAAGATATTTCCTGTGTACGGTTTGCTGAGCTTTGATGCCCCGGCGAGGAGTTCGCGTTGATGTCGCGGGAGGGGAGTCGGAGGCTGTCGTGGATAGCAATCTTGTGGGATAGCGGTGTCGATGGCTGGGATGCGGAGGAGGTGGTATGAGGTCTGGCGTAGGGACTGATTGCTAGAGCGTATCAATCTCGTTCGGACGATTTGTCGCTCGAAGTGTGTGTGTCAGAGGTCGGGGGTGTCGTTGCGGTTTCTGCTGTCCACTCTCGTGCATGCGAGTTGTGAACCAAGTGCTTGTATTGTCATATTGGGATCACCTTTTGCCTCGCGAGTCTCTCGATCAAGCAAGAATGCTGTAGAAGTTCACGCGCCGCCACAGTGTGTGGACGATACTGCGTTTGCACCGCCACAAAGCCTGGTCCTGCACTCGCTGTGCCGAGCCAATTCGGAAACATCTTTCAACAATCGATCGCTAAAGTGGGACTTATGAACACGACTTCCGGCTCGCCACCCGCTGCTATTCTAGGACTGGTCGGGACCATTGTGAAAGACCATTAACTGATCAGTTGAATCTCTAGGCTCCACCGTCAGCAAAACAAAAATCCTCTGGGCGCACCGTCATCATGCCGTGGGTCAATTGGAGACAGCTGGGCATCTGCTGGTCGTACATGGCACGTAAAGGCTGCTTGGGCAGCGATATATGTGGCAACCATCATCCGCCGATCGAACAGATGTCGATCTTGTGGGAGAATGAGGAGGCGAGGGAGGCGTTGGGCAGGATGTTGCGGAGGCAGAAGCAGCAGGAGGCGGAGGGCAGAGAGCCGGGTGCTAATATAACTGTAGACCATCACTCGAGCGGCTACGCAGCATCATCGAGTGTAGAAGCTAGAATGGAGGACCCGAGACCGTCGCCTGCTCTGCGGAGGACGCACAAGAACGTCAACAAGACGCCTTTGGGCCGACCGAACATCAACGAGGAGCCTCTGGGCCGGCCGAATCGATTGAGCTCACCGGGTGCTCAAGCAGCGTTCGACGATGATATGCTGCTGAGCAGTGAAGCAAACGCGGAGCCACTCGGCAGACCGGATAGACTGGCAATGCCGATGCCAACATCACCAGCGGAGGACGACGAGCCGACGCCCGTGGGGAACGCGAACGATGAACCATTGGGAAGGCCGAATAGGATGCTGGAGCACGACGGAGGATATGGATCGACCTCGAGAGCTGCACGATATGCCGACGCTTACGACCAAGGACCCTCACCGTCGTCAACAGCGCGGACGGTGTGGAGGCGGAGGCGACCGGTGCCCCGCGACGAGCGGCAGGACATGTGGAGCAGTGAACGAGCGGCGCGGAGAGGAAGCAGCACATATTGGGAGGAGAGAAAGGCTTCACAATTGTATAACAATAAATTGCCGACGGTGAAGGCGGATGGAGGAGAGAAGGAGAGCGGGAGGAGTGAAGTTGATCCCAAGCCAGCCCAGGCCCCGCAGCCGAAGCCGAAGCCGAAGCCCCGAGACGAGGCACACCACCCATCCACCTCTCACACCTCGACACCTCGACCTCATGAACGCAACCCCGCCCATTCCTCCGACACCGCACCACCACCTCCTCCCTCCGATATCCCTCTCACCGACGCCGACGCCGACGACGACATGGGCGCGGTCAAACGCACGTCGGACGGCGAGCCCAAGCCGGCGTCTGTCTCCGCCTCCACCATCGGCCCGCACCCGTCGACCATCAAAGTCGCGACTCGCTACATGACGCAGGCGCACATCGAGAAGCGGCTGTTCGGCCACATCGACGCCTCGGCCACGCAGGAGCGCAGTCTGGCGGAAGCGCGAGAAGACACGATCCGGCTCCAGGGCGTCACGTGGATCGACCAGGTGCGCCGCGCCCTCCAGCTGCCCATCCGCACCTACACCACCGCCTGCGTCTACTACCACAACTTCCGCCTCGAGCACCCGACCGCCGACTACCCGTGGGCCGACGCCGCCGCCGCCAGTCTGCTGGGCAGCTGCAAGAACGAGGACACGCTGAAGAAGTCCAAGGACATCCTCGCCGCCGCCTACAACCTCAAGGTCCCGCGCGGCGAGCAGCTGGGCAGTGACGATGTCGTGTTCGAGAACGCGTCCAAGCAGGTGCTGGGCGTCGAGCGGCTGATGTTGGAGAGCAGCTGCTTCGACTTCCGCAGCAAGCATCCGCACCGCCTGCTGGTCAAGATTGCCAAGGCGCTGCCGGAGAGTGCCGAGCGCGAGAAGGTGGGCGGCGTGGCATGGACGGTCCTGACGGATCTGATGCGCACCTTCGCCATGCTCAAGCAGACCCCGCAGACCCTGGCCGTCGCGAGTCTGGAGTTGGCCGCCCATCTGTACGCCGCCGCGTCGCCGCATGCCGCGAGCCTCGTGAGGGATCAGCTGCAGGGGCTGGACCTCGACAAGTGGTCCACCACCCGCGAGGAGATCATGGAGACGCTGCTCGACGCTCTCGACCTCTACACCCACCACACCGCCGCCAGCATCCTCGGCACCAAGTACAGCCTCGACGACTTCCTGCGCATCCGCCTCGCCCTCAACAAAGAGTGTGAAGAGCACAACCTACCACGCTTCACCACCGCCCCAGAATCCGAGCGTGCTCCCCTCTCCGACAGCGCAGCCACACTCAAAGTCGCCAACGGCCATCCCACGCCCGTCTCGCCACCCGATCCCACCCAACTCCCAGCACCCGTCCAGAACCCATTCCCACCACTTCCCGAAGGCGGGGGCACACTCCGCTTCATGCTCAATCCCCAACTCGCCGCCGACGAAAAGGAGGAAGTGAAGAAGTACTTCACCGAGGAATGGGAAGAATACGAGGAAGAAATCGAGGTCCCGCTCCCCTCCAAGCCTACCTCTCATACTTCGGCTCCATCAACGCACCAGGCGTCCGCTCGTCGCGACTCTGCAGGATCGACGGTGAGGACTGCGCCGTGTGGGCCGGGCACGAGGAGGAGTGATCGGGATGCCGATGACAGGTCGACGGCGAGTGCTGCTGCGAGGCGGCCGGATGAGAGACGGAGCATCGATGAGATGAGGGAGCGGCGAGCGAGGGAGGATGAGAGGTTCCGTGATCGTGAGAGGGCGAGGGGTGGTAGTGGTGGCGGGAGGTATGATGAGGGGAGGAGTGTGGGGGCGAGGTATGAGGACAAGTATCGCCGGGGCGGAGGGGTGGGGAGGTATGAGGAGAGGGGGTATGAGAGGGAGAGGAGGAGGTGAGACGTGATGAGCAGTTTGTGCCCATGTGGTAGGAGTGATGGGTACATCTGGGGGATCCTGGAGATGGCCATCGCCGTTGTCGAGGCCCGGGGACACAGGCTCATCCAACCCTTCGTGCTCAGTCCCTTGCACTTCCTCAAGCCCCGCGTTGCCACTTGGTGAGGCACAGACAGATCAATCGATAGATACCCCATGTCCACACCTTCTTCAGCCTCTCCCTCCCCAACTCATCTCCATCTCCATCACACCCACCAGCCCATCCCCTACACTGAACGCTTCCGGATCCGACCCGACCTAGTCGTATGTCTCGCGGGGCATGAAAGACACTCGACTCTGTGCTGCACGGGGTGTTTGTGTGGTCCATCGTCTGCAGTGAGCGTCATGCCTCTTGCCCGCTCCTGTGGCGAGTATGAGGGATCGATGGGCGATGTATGATACGTAATCTGGAGCGTCCGGTGACGAGGCTCAAGGGTGATGTGCTGGAGTCCATGGGTAGGAGTCCCTAGGTAGGAGTCCCTAGGTAGGAGTCCCCAGGTAGGAGTCCATAGTAGGAAGGGCGAGGAGAATGCTTGGCAAGTCTATGGCCCGTCATGACTTGGCATATCTCACCAGGAGGCGACGTATTTGATCTTGGAAAACCTCAGGCCGACTAGGTGGGGACGGTAATTCACCGAGGGAACGCCGCCGTTCCTCTCCGACATGTACACCTCCTACTACGACGCACGCACACTTACTGAGCCCTCTTTACACAGCCGTGCCATCCTTCCTGGCCTTATTATTATCATCATTAGTGTCGTTGATTCACGATATATCATTAGTGTCGTTGATTCACGATATATCAGTAGTGTCCAAGAGATACATGACTCCGTACAGAACCTACCTACCGACCCGCCACCTCGACTGCCTAGACGTCTGGTCTTGGCTCCAGTCCTTCCGCAGCATCCGACGCACCGTTATCCGAACGTGGACATTCCACGCGCCGGCACGAGAGTGACAAGACATGGCATGGACGTGATTAACAGACGATGCTCGGTGCTTCTTTCATCCTCTGATGATTCCTCTTATCATCATCATCATCATCACCCTACCCCGTCGCGAGCATTCTGGGCACTCCTCGGGTACGAGAGCAGCCATGGCGTACGTCAGACCCAACTCGGCATGTGACCTCGCAGGCAGCAGGGCACCCGGCAGACTCAGAGCCTCTGCCGTATCTGCGGAACCAGTCCAATCCCGTATCGGGTCCGGGCAGGGATATATTGACGGGATTCCAGATCACACCCGGCTAGAAGCTACATGATTATTATTATTACCGCCGCTTCCGCCATCTCCCTCGTCGCCGCCATTCTCTTGGTCATCCACGGTGTCGGCCAACGGATGACCATCATGGGCGCCAGCGCCTCGACCACCGCCGTCGCCGCCCAACAACTCCGCCTCAATCACATCCAGGTCGTCGGCACCCACAATTCCTACCACCGTGAGATCACCCTCGCCGAGAGGCCTGTGCTCGAAGCCGTCGACCCGGGAGCCCAGAACCTGTACTATTCCCATTCATCCTTCGACCACCAGCTCTCGCATCAGCAAGTCCGGAGCTTGGAGATTGATCTCCATTCCGATGTCAATGGAGGCCTCTACAGCAAACCGCTCCTATGGCAGCGAGCAAATTTCACCACGGGACCCAACGGGACCGCGCCCTTCTACGATCCCAAGATGGACCGACCAGGTCTCAAGGTCTTCCACATGACCGATGCCGACACCAACTCTGTATGCCATACCTTTGTCGAATGCCTGGAGCAGCTCAAGGCTTGGTCGGATGCACATCCGCGGCACCTGCCTATCTCGGTCGATCTCGAGCTCAAATGCGACGTCCTGGGCTGTTTCCTCGGTGGCGTCTGTGAAGAGGAGGCTGGCATGTGGACGATCGAGCGCATCTTGAACGTCGACAATGAGATCCGAAGCAATCTCCCTGCCAGCAAGCTCATCACCCCCGACGACGTTCGTCAACCCGGCATGACGCTGGAGCAGAGCATCCTTTCCCATGGCTGGCCGACCCTCGAGAGCAGTCGAGGCAAATTCCTGTTCTTCTTCGACAACGACCCCGACAACGACACCGCATGCTCCCAGATCCGCGACATGTACACCGCCAACGGCCACGCCAGCCTCGAGGGCCGCGCCGTCTTCACCAATGCCCTCGAAGGCGCCCCAGACGCCGCCGTCATCAAGTACAACGAGCCGCGCCTCCTCGGTCAGGCCGAGATCCAGCGCCTCGCGAAGAAAGGCTACATCGTGCGGACGAGGGCAGACAACCCCATCGAGACGGTCCTGCAGAAGGACCGGAGCCGACTCGACGCCGCCTGGCCCAGTGGCGCGCAGATCGTCAGCACGGATTGGCCCCAGTACGGCATGGCGGCGCGGTATGACTTTGATTACGTCGTGCAGTTGGATGGCGGCAAGGTCGCGAAATGCAATCCCGTGTCTGCGCCGGAATGGTGCAAAGACGAAATGGTGCAGGACTGAGAGTCGGGGGGCTCGGGTGGAGATGTCATTCTGACCAGATCAGCTAGCGAACACAAATCCCTGGGACGAGACGGCCTCTTCAGTCCAGCACCATGTTCCCCTCAGCACCGCGGATCGTCTCCCCGATGCCTCCCCCCTCCACCCATCAGCGCACTATAGTACTGCGAATCCGTCTCAACCTCCTCCAAGCCCCCCTCAGTGGATTCTATGCCTCAACCACCCTCTCGCTCAGAAGTGCTTAGCCCTATGCCCAGCTCCGAGCTCGAGTCCAAAAGATCCCCCGGCTCACTCAAATTTCCCAGATCGCGACGCCAAACCAGGTTGCTTCGCTTCGGCCCCCTCGTGCCGAACAGAGAGAAGATCCGGCGCCACCGCCTCATGGGCCCATATCTGTAACCTCTTACCGGCGCGCGAATCCTCCTTTCTACCCTCCTTTTCGCCTTTCTATGCTCCTGACCCTCCTATCTCGAAGTAGTATAGCATAGTATAGCATAACCGTCTAATGCTGATTAGCCCTTCCCGTATACCTGGAGCTAGAGCAGGAGGGAGAAAGAAGAGAGGCAGAAGTAGGCAGCAGTAGACAGGCAAGAGCTCTACAGTGCATATTCCAAATCACTGTCGTCATTATCAATTATCTCCTCCCCCTTTTCTCTCGATTCTCTCTTTCACTCAACCACCCGACCCAATAAATCTATCCCTACACGCCACCCCCCACCATCCCATCCCCTCGAATACTTGAAGCAGGAAAAAAAAGGCAGAGCCCCAGGCCTCATACCATCCCTCGCTTGAACGCTCGCCTCAGCAATCATCCGAAAAAAAGATTCCAGACCTCCGTTTCAAGCAGCGCTCACGGCCGGCACATCCCCCCTCCGCGTGAACGACAGCAGAAGATCGTCCATGGGGAAGATGGTGGCGAAGACGCGGATCTCCTCGCTCCGGTCCGTGACCTGGTGATGCCAGTCAAAGTCCGACGAGAGCATGTGCAGCAGCAGCATGAGGTTGAGGATGGCGTATTGCTGTCCTAAGCAGTAGTGCGGGCCCGTGCCGAACACGAGCCAGTTCTTGCCTTGGTCTTCGGCCGTGCCGGAGATCCAGCGCTCGGGGTCGAAGGTGTCGGGGTTGGGCTGAGAAGGAGTCAGCAAGAGAATTCGAGGTGTCATGGGGAACAGGGGGAGACGTACGTAGGCTTCGGGGTCGTGCAAGGCTAACCACGTCGAGGGGATGATCATGGAGCCCTTGGGTGCGGTGTAATTCGACTCCTTGATGTAGAAGTCCTTCTTGACCAGATACGGCACCATGAGCACGGGCGGCCGGTAGCGGAGGGTCTCCTTGACCACGGCCCGGGTGTAGGTCATGTGCTCCAGCATCTCCAGGCTCACCTCCCGGCCGGGCTCGGGACGGATGCGGTGGGCCTCGTCCCTCACCTTCTGCAGGCAGTCCGGGCGATCGGCCATGATCTGCAGCATCCAGCTGCAGGCGGAGGAGGTGGCGTCCTGGGAGGCGAAGAGGAAGGTGAAGATGGTCATGCTGATCTCGACGTCGGTGAAGTGGCGGATCAGCATGGCGGGTTTCTCGTCGACGGGGACCTTGTCGCCCCGGGCGACGCGGTCGCGGTAGCGGTCCGAGTCCATCATCTGCAGGACCCAGCGGTCGAGGATGCACTCGGGCTGGACGCCGGGCTGGCGCATGCGGATCTTGGACTTGGCCGAGCAGTTGACGAAGGCCTCGATGACCTTGTCGGCGGCCTTCTTGCCGTACCAGGTCTTGGTGAAGGGCAGGATGACGGGGAAGTTGACCAGCTCCATGGCGGCGGTGATCATGTAGTAGTCGTCGGCGATGCGCTTGACCTGGTCGCGGCTCATATAGTGACCGACGAAGGAGCGGCAGGAGACGGCGCACATGAGCTCGCGGAACTTGTTGCAGAAGGGGCGGTGTCCGCCGCCGGCCTGGCGGGTCATCTCGAGGAACTCCTGGAAGTACTCGCGGTAGACCTCCTGCTGGCCGGGCAGGTAGGTTTCGAGGGCCTGGCGGGTGAAGAGGCCGTTCAGGCCCTTGCGGTATTCAACGTGCTCTTTCCCGTCCAGGAAGACCCAGTTCTCGGGGCGCAGCAGCTTGTGGGCGGCGTCTACGACGCAGGGCTTGACGAAGGCGGGCGAGTTGAGGACCTTGCGGGCCATGTCGCGGGTGGCGGCGATGATGACGAACTTGTGGAAGACGGAGACGCACGAGAGGTCGCCGGAGAGCCATTTGACGTGGTACTTGTCGAAGGAGGGCTTGACGCTGTCGAAGAAGGGGCCGACGAAGGGGATCTTCCACGAGTCGCCGGCGATGTGGGCCTTGTTGACGCGGTATTTAACTGTCATCACGTGTCGTCAGTGACATGACCATCTCTTGCAATTGATGTGGATACAGGCGCATACTCTGGTCGTAGATGACGGCGGCGGCGAACAGGGTGAGGAAGAGGTGGAAGAGGCCGACACTGTCGAGCATGCGGCTCATGAGGCCCGTCTGCGCCGAGGCGATGCTGGCCTGGACGCGCTCGGGGAAGAGGGTGCTCGAGGCATTGAACGCCTCCATGACCGACGCCGCCATGCTGCCGTCCACCACGACTCTTCTGCTCGAATCGCAGTGACTGTGTCGACGTCGAGGAGGCGATGCGCCGCGAAATCGTGAGAAGATGGATCCCTCTAGCGCACCCGGACTTTCTTCTTTACCGGACGCGCTCCCGTCTGTTGATCAATAATTAATCAATCGCTCCTAGTCCCTTATTACCCGGGACTTCCCCTTCCACCGGATCGGCACCCCCCAATTGAAGAGTGCTCCCTTCCCGACGAACAAACAAACAACCTCTTCTTAATGATTATTATTAGTGGAAGAATCAATCAATGGTGGTTGGCGACGTCAGATCCCAACCCAAATTCAACATCGAACCATGTGCTCCGCGACCCTGAGCTTTGCGCGCGTTCTGATTGGTCGCGTACCTGGATGCGGGGCGGGTTGCCGGTCGATGCTTTCACGTTGCATGACAGCGACAACTGTACAAGGGTGTGACATGTCTCATGTCGGAACACCACCCGTTCGCCAAGACAAGATGGTATGTCCTGCATGAATAATGTCGTCAAAGACGGAAATATCATGCCTGTTGCCGAGTACCACATTGGTGATCGAGGAAAGACGTATGTACACGCGGGACAGTAGGACGGAGACCTTATCTCGCATGACGGCGAGGTTGGCTAGACAATGAGCTCCTTCTTAAGGCATTTTCCGTGGCATACGAATGTGATAAGTATCAGACGAAGCCATATTCGGAGCTAGGAGTATGTATTAGAGCGCCCCTTCGTAAGTACCTCCGCAACTCTTCATCTCATCAATCATCTCGATCAACGTAGCTAGGTATCAGTCAGTCATCTAGTCAACAAACACCCTGAGAGAGCAACAAACCAAGCACTGCCTAGACACGCTATTGCAACTCCACCTATCTCGATACACACCGACATGTACGCACGTCCCGCTCCTGCCCTCTCTGCAACGACCCGTGACATGCTAGTGCGCGTCGGAACCGAACACAAGCCTTCTCCACCTACGTTTGCGACATGCGGGAGGAGAGAGGGAGCGGAAGCAAAACTTGGTTGATGCGGAAGGGGAGGCCGTTCACCTGGGGCTGGAATTTACATAAGATAGTCGACTCATCGTCCACACTCAGCCCCAATGATCCTCATTCTCATCGTACGTATCCATATCGACGGCCGACCGCTCGGTCCTGACCTGCTGCGGGTCCACCCCACCCATCGGCACATCTCCACCCGGCACATGACCATTACTCGGCAGCACGCCGCTGGACCACCCCAGCTCCACCCTCCCCAACGCCTTCAGCGGGCCCTGCTGGCCCAGAGCCGCGGCGATGAAATTCTCGCCTTCGAAGCGCTGCGAGAATGTGATCAGCGCGGTGTCCGTCCGCTCGGGGTGGCGCGTCAGCTCGGCCGTCTCCTCGAGGTCGTTGAACATCAGGTACTGCCTGATGGCGTCTTCCGCCGCACTGTACTCGCCTTCGGGGAGCGTGAGGGAGACGGTCTTGGGTCGGTTGTCCAGGCGCTTGACCTTGGGCCCGGCGGGCCAGGTGTGGCCGCCGCGGTAGCTCGGGGCGAAGTGGCTGCGTCCTCTAGGCGTGCCACGGCCCCTGTAGCCTCCGCGACCGCGGGGCGTAGGGAAGCCGGCGTGTCCTTTGGTTGGTTCGGGGGCGAACGGGTCCGGATTGATACCGATGCTTGTTGCCTCTGCTTCGAGCTTCGCCAGTTGCTCTTTGAGAGCCATGGTCTTGGCGTCTTCGGCCGGCGTCGCGGTGTCCAATGTGGACGCTGAATTCTTAGTGCTCAATTGGGCAAGCTTAGCAGCGATTTGTTTCCGGTCAAAGTCCATGGCCCGAAGCTTCTCGTCAAGCTCTCGTCTCTGGTGCTCCGCTTCTTCTCGCTGCCTCTTCAACTCGTCGTGTTTTCTCTGAGCCTCCTCCTGACGCCGCGCAACCTCCCACATGTCAGGTTCTGGTTCAGCTGCACCTCCCATGTCTACGTCACGTCGCGCTTGCTCGGCACTGACATCAGCACGACTCTTAGTCGGCTTGGGCGGCCTTTCTGGGCGATACCAGTATACCTTGACAAATCGGTTGTCAAAGACACTCTTTGGGCTGTTGTACGCAGCAACTGCTGCATCATGAGTGCTAAAGTCTACAATCGCCAGACGCTTGTATGGCTGCATCGTCACCTCTCTGACGTTCCCGAAGTCGTTGAAGAAAGACCTGACAGCCTGCTCATCGAAGTTCTCTTCCGGGATGCCCTCCACAACTATCGTGGTTGAACTAGGATCGTTGAGGTTCCCAATGTGCGAAAAAGGTGCACGTTCTTTGCCGCCACGATAGCCGCCACGACCGCGCGCACGACCAGAGGGACCGACTCGAAGTGCAGGACTGTCAAATGGAAATGAGGTTTCGGACCTACCTGTGCGAGTAGGCGTGGGAAGAAGACTTGCGGCAGGATTGTTCAGATCATACTCGTCGCTTGCAGGCAGCGTGGGCACCACGTATGGGTTCCCACCGTGCTCGAACGGGCAAGCGACTCCTCTCGTGCAGAAGCCTTTCACGTCATAGTCTCTGCAGCGGTGACCGGTGCCTTTCGGCGGGCCGTAGCCAGGGCCGGGCATTGGCAGAGATGGATTCGCTGGCAGGGTCGGCATTCCTGGCCAGGTAGGAAAGCCCATGGCTCGGTGCACAGCCAGGAAGGTGGACATGGGGTCGTTTGGGTCAAACGGCGGCATGCCTGGCGGTGGTGTGGGCGGGTGCAGGGGCTGCGTGTAATCGAATGGCAAGCTTGACTGCGTCGCACTGTACCCGTTGCTTGCACGGCCACGCCTGGACTGTTTGACAGGTCGGTAGCGACCGCCATAGCTCTGCGCGTTGTTTGGGCTGCTCAAGTCCCAGTCGCGGTGCGCTCGTTTCCGGCCTGGATTCGGCAGGTTGGGGTCCAGGCTTTGGCGTCTGGGTGGTTGGTAGACGGGTGCGGCAGGACGCGCGGGCCGCTTCTTGGGGTCGAAGGTCTTGTTTTTGATGGCGGCAAAGGTCTCATCGACGAATTGCCGTGTGTTGTCGCCCACGAAGTCGACGAGCTGACTGAGGCAGAGCTCTCTCAGCTGCTGTTCGGTGCCCTCGCTCTTGAGAAGCTCCAGAACATACTCGGCGAGCGTTTCGGCATCGGCATCGGAGATCTTTTCCAGCTTGGTCGTGATGGACGCCTTGAACGGCGCATAGTCCGCTTCGGAGAGCATCGCGTCCGGCAGCTAAGAGCACTCTGGCGAGTGGTATGACATGATCGAAGTGTGTCTGTTGCGGTCGCGAGGTGGACGTGGGACAATTTGGAGCTCCAAAGACGCGAGCGCGCTTAAAGTTAAGGTTTAATGACGGAAGTGATCCCGCCTAAGACATGCATAAGGTACGCGTCTTTTATGCATGTAATGCATGTATAAGGTATGTGCGGCACATGTACGTACTGTACATGTACATAATCATCATCGCGTTGGAAGGTCCGTTGATATCCACATCGCATGCTCGGTGCTGCTACTGCTACTGTTGCCATTGCCGGAGCTGAGCTTGGAACCTAAGGCGTCGAAGGTATCAATGCCACCATGAGTCGCGTACGCTGCAAAGCCGCCGCGATCCATCACCATCATGGCCCTCGAGGCCACGCCTCTGGGACCTGAGACGGGCTTCAATTGGGTGTACCTCGTCGAGCTCCTCGTGTGCGGCGTGCTTGCCATCTTCTTCTTGTTCTACTTCAATCGCCTCTTCGCGACCGTCTTGTCGTATATCATCCGCGCCTGGACATGGCACAAGTATCGCGCATACGTCGACATCTCGGCCCTCCAGATCAGTCTGCTCGGCGGCCGCATCTTCTTCAAGAGCATCCGCTACCATGCCCATAACATCACGCTGTTGGTTCACGATGGGCACATCACGTGGCGGTACTGGCTTACTGCTGTGCAAGAGGCCGCCATCTTCGAGGATGAAGGGGGCGGCGCGAATGAAGGGAAGGCGCGATCCACACCTCGCTCTCGGGCGGCCTCCAAAGGAAAGAGCGACTCCGGCAGCGCGAGCGAACATGGCGAGAAGATCAGGTCGAGAGACAGGAGCATCGATAAGGCGGAGAATGCCGGTGGCAAGAAGAAGGAGCTGCCGTGTCGCATTTCTGTCAAGGTGTCTGGCGTGGAGGCCTTCATCTACAACCGCAGTCCGGCATATGACATGATCATCGACGCGGCCATGCAGCATGCAAATCAGCCACGACCTCCCTCTGGTCAGGATGGTCGCACCTCCGAGGATCCACGTACCTCCTCGTCCAGCAGTCAGGACGACAAGGACAAGCCAAAGCATCCCGGCCGGTTCGGTGTGCGGCCGGAGAAGTCTCGAACACAGGAGACCACCGCGAGCGCGGGGCAAGGAATTGACAAACCTCCAATCCCGGCGTGGCTACGGCTGTTCCCCGTCAAGATCGAGTGCAAGCGGGCTGCGGCTGCTGTGGGAAACCCGCATACCACGAGCATCATTACCGCCAAGGTTGACAAGGCTACCGGCACTATTGACGCTGGCAAAGCAGGGCCTCTGGACTTTTACAAACTGTTGTTTAGTTTTGAGATCGAAAAGGTGAAGGCCGCAATGAGACCAAACCGCGACTTCAAGCAGAAGCCATTGGAGGCTGCTCAACGCATTCTTGGCAAGACCGACGAGGAGGATGCAGAACAAACGGACGGCGGTTCCAAGCGTGTGCGCACATTCCACCAGCGGTGGCGGAGCTTCGTCGATCTCTTTCGCAGCAGACGCACCACCAACGGCTCGATCAGGGCTCCATCAATGCAATCGGACAGGATCGAGAAGGCGCCGCGTCCGGCACCCGAGGAGCTTCCTGGCGAGTCGCAG
This sequence comes from Teratosphaeria pseudoeucalypti, assembly GCA_013403795.1. Lineage (NCBI taxonomy): Eukaryota > Fungi > Ascomycota > Dothideomycetes > Mycosphaerellales > Teratosphaeriaceae > Teratosphaeria > Teratosphaeria pseudoeucalypti. The sequence continues at coordinate 45,733 of JABBMZ010000108.1, read as the reverse complement.
TGGCACGGATTGTCCCGCTACCTCGACGACAATGAGGCGGACGACTCAAATGAATGGGACAATGTCGAATATGCAAAGGTGTCTGATCTGGTAGAAAGCGAAAGGCTTGGGTTCCGATTCTACTTTGATATGCCTGGCCAGGTGCAAAGCGGCATGACCGACAATACCGCTCCAGGTTTCGAGGACGATGATATTAATGGTGCTCCACCACCCGAATACGGCATGGACTTCTACGTGCACGGAGCAACGGTGGCGTATGGCCCTTGGGCTGACCGGCAGCGAATCGTGACGCAAAACGTGTTCTTTGCACCTCAATATGCCGATGCCATCCCAGCAACTCCTCTTACACTTGGCCAGACTCGGCTTTGGACAGTTTTCAAGATCTATGTCTCTATCGAGCAAGACGTCGTTCTGCGTGTGCCCACGCGAGAGTCGTCCAAAGATGAAGACTGGCGAGGACGTTCAGGTGGCAGCCAGAATAGCAAGTCGCAGGGAGATGATGTCGGTAAGCATGGAAAGCGCCGGAGGCACCACAAGCGCCAGCGCAAAGTCAAAAAAGGCGGCCCTGGTGTCGATGCCCGCCCGTATGGCTGGTTGGACGTCATTGTCAAGAAGGACTCCGTCGTGAATTACAAGCAGGACATGTATGCTCGGCCCTCAGGGTATAAGAATTACCTTGACTTGGATGTCAAGTCCGTAGAGATGGCCACTTCGGTCAATCATGGCCTGCTCTGGCGCTCTGGTCCCATCACTCTTGACGCAGATCTGAGCTACCCTCTTGGTTGGAACACATTGCGCAAATGGCCTTTCAACATTGTCATCAATGACCTGGAGCTGTTCATCCTTCGAGACCATTTCTTCCTCATCATCGACATCATCAATGATTGGGCATCTGGTCCTCCACCGGATTACTACACATTTGTGCCGTACTTCTACGACCTCAACCTGGACTTCAGGAGATGGTGCATGTACCTTAATGTTAATGATGCTAACATTATCAATGATCCTGAAGACTTCGACAAGAATGACTATCTGACACTCGAAGGTCGAAGTATGCTTGGCAAACTCGGCATTCCGATGGAATTCTACCGCCCCAAGCGCAACGAGATCACCTTCGAGGTACTAAGTCTGGACATGGGCATGCGGGTCCTGAGCCCACCGCGAAGTACCATGTCGACGCTGGTCAAGGACAAACAAGTAGCAGTTCTGCCAAAGCTGACACTTAAAGGCTCTTTTGATCAGAACGGAGACACCAGACCGGGCTTGACTGATATACTCCGCTTCGACATCTGGTCGAATGGGTTGAACCTGAAGGCGTACGGGCAAGTGATCCGCCAACTCATCAGTCTCAAGGAAAATTACTTTGGCGACTACATCCATTTCAAAACTCTCGAAGAGTTTCAGCATGCCGCCGACGACTCAGAGGTCGCCAACGCCAAGACTGCATCTCTGCCGCATCCTAAAACACCCAATGAGATGGACGTCATTCTGTGCATCATCATTGAGGAGACTACGGTGCTCGTTCCAACCAATCTGTACTCAGCTACGGAGTATCTACGACTGGACCTGCCCCTCGCGAACCTTGATCTCCGTATCGTCAGCTATTATCTGGACATGGCTCTGAACTTGTCTCCGCTCAGCATTCTCCGCGCGTCGGCCGGCGCGGATGAAGAGGACTCACCAACGGAGACGGCTTCCAGCACGCAGATCTACATCAGCCACACCGACCTCTACGGTCATCGCTGCTTCGGCTCACCACCAGATGATCCTGCTTACCTCAGTCAGTGGGACATCAGCGTCGGAAGGCTTACAGGCGAATGCTCGAGCACATTCATACACGATCTCGTGCTTGCTGGCCGAGCATTTGCTTTTGCATTTCAAGATGGAGAGAATGCGCTGCCAATCTCCTCACCCAACATCATTCGCGACATCACCTTCGTACAGGTGCGCACTGAAATCATAAGACTTTGGATGCATGTTGAGAAGGATGCGCTACTCTTTTCGGCGGATCCGATCAGCATCGACACAAATGACTGGGCCAGAGGTAACTTTTCGCAACGCATCAATGTGCTGGCTCCGTTAGTCACAATAGCATGTGTTGACGGACGTAGCGCGTCTAGACATAGGACTCCGGAACGGCGTCAGCACCGCGTGAGGACATATGCATTCTTACAGACTGGTGCTGCCGTAGATGTCATCATTCGAGCTCCTTACTTCGACCAGGAGCGCAAAGCACAACAGGCACATGTCCGAAAGTGCGATTTGCGGACTCACAGAACGCCGTTCTTGCAGCATGGCAGAAGCGATCTACCCGCCGGACATTCCGACGAGCTTAGTGTTGAACCTGCCTTCATCCCGGTGCCGAAGCCTCCACCACCGCTAAGCAGATCCGGTCAGCCACAGAGCCGGCCCAGATCAATCAAATCTGTCGCCAGCTTCGCATCAAAACAATCCGTTCGCTCAACCAAATCGACCTCTTCGTTATCCGCATCACTCAAGGGATCTGCACATCCAAAATCGCAACCAATGTTCAAACCCACTCGAAAAAACGCGAGTCTAGAGAATCCTCCAACAGATGGGGCAACCAGCGATGCCTCGTCTGGAACTTTCGAGGAACGAGGAGTGCCCCTCGGTGTCCAGGAACGCGCCAAATTCGGTCTTGCTCCATCAAGCGTGGCGTTCGCGAGCTCGTTTACTGAGCCCTATTTTCCACTCGATTCAGTTGAACCTGACGAGACGAATGTGCCTTCTTATCCGGCTCCGACCGGTTCCAGGAATGACTTTGATGATGGTGTCTCAATCTCAGAAATCATACGTGACCCAAACATGGACATCGAATCTCAGCACACTGGCGTCTTCATTCGACTTCAGCCAGGCATCAGAGCCTACGTTGAACCGCACGTCGGTCCAATGGTCGCTGATCTGCTAGGCAGAGTTGCGCCAAAAACGCCAGAGGATATGCTGGACAGCTTTCAGATGGACGTCATGGGCACTCTGGCCAGCCGGCAAAAGGCCAAGCACGGCTCTGCGGCCGTGGTCGAGATCAACGCTGTGCTTCCTGCTGCCCATCTCCGCGTGCACAACCCTGCCGAGCAAGAATCTCCTGCTGATCAACTCGATATTACTATTGATGGGCTTCAGCAGTTGGTGCGGGTCCGGGAGCACCCTTCCGATCTGGGCTGCAAAACAGCGCTAGCTTCGCATTCGGTCGTCGACGGTGTTGTGGCCACGCTGAGCGAACGCCAGAGCGCCAATGATCTCATACCAGCCGTTCAAGCGCGTGTGGAAGACGTCCTTGCCTGGGTCGTGCTCGCCAGCAATCAATCTATACATGGCACTGTGCGCGACACAGAGCTCCTAGTATCAGGTCCTCAGGCCAAGTACATGGCCCAATTGGCATTGCGTATCTTTTCGATGGTAGAGGATATGCAGAGTCGATTTGCGCAACCCATAGAAAGGCAACGCAAGGAACTTCTGCTTCTCATTTGGAAGCTTACCAATGAGAGCGAAGGAGTCGGCGACCCTCCTTTCTTGACACGGATGACTTACATTCTGCGAGCTTTTCCGGACCACTTTCGCAACCAGGAGTCATGGAAAGTGCTTGCACGGTTTCGGCATATGCTACACAGCCTGCCAGAGAAGACCAAACAGGAACTGGTTGCACGGTACAAAGATGACAATATTGAGTGCCCAGCAGATGCTTCTGCGAAAGTCGTTGAGAGCTGGGGACAGTGGCGCAATTGGGATATTCCGAATGTCAGTAACACTCTCGCCTTCCGCATGCTGTACAGTCAAGCAGAAGCTCGACCCCTGGAAGAACCGGATCCACAGCCTCTGACATTGACTGTAAGGTCGGAAGTACTTCGAATAGCGCTCGAGCAAGGTTCACAGGTGAACGAGGTCGTCGTTAAGGAGACCTCGCTAGGCGTTGATAAAGTGCCACCGATTCAGCCCACTGGCCTCATGTTGGTGGAGGATAACAAGCGGACTAAGACGATGCTTCAATTGCACACCAGCTCCATTGATGTCTCGTGCAACTGGAGCGCCGTCGCCATCGCTGAAGCTGTATTGCCTCTCGTGGATGATTTCAAGAGCTTGGCTGCTCGACCCAAGCAATCTTTGCCACAGAAAAGCATGTCATACAAGATCGGAGACGAGCTTGAGCGGCACGACTTTCATATTGTGGTATCTGCTGACAATAGCAGTCTGAGTCTGCAGACAATAAATATACGACACAAGGCGCAGCTGGAGGGTCTAAAAATGTCCCTCATCGGCACCACGCAAGGTAGCGAGCGTTATGGACAATGCGCAAGTGCTTTGCTCAACGTGAGCAGAGCCATCACCGAAATCCATGGCCCAACCAATTGCATCCTGCAGACACTACTGAAGTCGCCAAGTCTTTACATTGACCACCTGCAGCCCGCGTCTCCAGGGGTGGCGCCACCCGTAGTCACCATCGCAGCAGCTTATGATGAACTCAAGATCGTGGTAGCCGAGCAGCTTGTCGGTATCTTGCATGTTGCTGACGCCGTTGTCGCTGATGAGGTGGCGAAGATCATGCAGCTTGTCAAGATTGCGCCACCTGGGAACCCACATGTGCCAAAGCAACCAAATGACATTGCTGCTGAGCAAGGCGTCCAGCTCAACGTAGCTGTCTTGGCAGGTACTCTTCAGGTCGAGATCTCGCTCCTGCAGTCGCTGAGCTATCGTCTCGATGGTAAAGCCGCTAGCATTCGAGTCGCGCCCCGCCTCATTGGCGATAAGACCGTTAGTATCGACTTCGACATGGGCAGACAGAGTCATGGCATCCTAAACCTCAGCAATGGGCAGCACCATCGCCAAGGTATGCTGGAGATGCCGCCCATCAATGGCCATGTCGGCTTGGGCATTACAGCTCAAGAAAACTCGATATCGGTCGCCACAACCATTGAGAGGATAGAAATCGACGCAGCTGCTATCCAAGGCATCGTATCTGTAATCAGCAAGCCCGAGCTTGAGCACGTCTTCAAAGAAGCTCAAAATACAATCGAAGACATACAGCATCACGTCGAGGAGCTTCAGTTCGCGCCAGTCGTGGATAGCTCAAGGCCAGCAACAAGTCAGAGAAAGACACTGTTCGATGTGCGACTTGCTCTTCTTGGTGTACGCGTTTCCGCTTCTACGCCACAAGTCAAGAGCAAGTCAACTGCCGAAGTCGAGTTTGGCATTGGGCCCATTCACGCCACTGCCTCAAACCGACATGCGGTCTCGATCATCCCGGAAGTACGAGCCCACATACAGGACATTGGAGCTCGGCTCTGGATACGTGACAGAGGTAAGAACCTGCCGCGCGGCGATGCTGCATTTTCGATCAGACTTCATTTCAATTCCTCAAATGAGAAGTCAGGCAAGGTTGCTCGCGAGCTAAGCATTGAGAGTAAGAGTCTCGAGATCAATGCCTACCCCGAGACTGCCGCGACGGCCATTGATGTCATAAACCATCTTCAGGACCGTCTCCGGGACCTGGACTTGTCGAAAGAAGTCGAATATCTTCGCCGCCTGCGTGACTCACGCAAAGACAAGGTCATGCGCAAGATAAAGGCCAAGCGTGCAATTCCAGATGCTGGAGGGGCTGCAAGCTTCTCTGCGGAAGATCTCTTGTCTGTCAAAACGAGCGTCGCATTGACCAACGTTCGAGCCAGCTGGCTCGTCGATAGTAGGTTTGCAGCACTAGCTGAACGTCAGCCAGAAGACGCGATATTCACTATATCAAGCATTGAATTCACCACACGAGGTGGACATGAAGCACGTCTGTCCATCAACGAGATCATGCTGCAACTTGCGCAGAAGTGTCACGGCCTAAACCAGCGTTCCCTCAATTCGGCATTGATACCCAAGGTCGAGTTCAGCGTGCGATACTGGTCTCAAAACAAACAAGGAAGTCTTGCCTTTAAAGCAACGGGTACGCCGCTTGATCTTCGTCTGGAATCTCGTTTCATCATTCCGGTCAAAGCGCTTCAAAAGTCCATCGAATTCGCCATTGATCACTTCAAGACTGGCACCGCCACTTGGGAAAGTATACCCACGGCGTCCGGTGCACCAAGAAGAGACATCATCGACACGAAGCGCATTGCTTCGCTGCTGGTAGAAGCCGAATTTGCTGGAGCGCAGGTTTATTTGCAGGGTTCGGGTCAGTCACCAGAGACTCTTGGTTCCCTCGCTGCACCCTCACAAGAGCAGCAGTCTCCACACGGACGATATGGTCAATTCGCCGCTGAAGGCGAGCTGATGCATACGGCGTTGAAGACCCCAGGCGTCGCTCTCAAGCTCGAGTACAATTCTCTTGGTGGCCAGCCCAGGGTCAATGGTGAGATGCAGATCGAGGCCTCAACCAACAATCTGCTTCCGAACGTCGTCCCGCTTGTGCTGGAGATCTCGAACAGTGTGAAGGAAGTGATGCAGAACAGCGAGCAAGCCGAAGACCAGAAGCCCAAACCGAGTCCCAAGCCGCAGAAGGAACAACAGACGAAGCCTGCACAAAAGTATTTCGAGGAAGACTCGATAGTCGCAGCGAACCCAAGCAGCATTTTCGGCAAGACCAAGGTCGATCTTGGCCTCCGTGTCTGCAGACAGGAATTTGGCTTATCGTGTCAGCCTATTGCCCGGGTGGATGCGAAAGCCGTGCTTGACGACTTCTACTTCACGATGAACACTATCGAGTCGGAAGACTTTGGACACTTCTTCGCAATGTCTGCTGTCCTTTCTAAGCTCTCCGCTCAGGTCAAGCATATGTACTCACGCGAGCCGACATTCAGCTTCGACATGGACTCCGTCGTGCTGTCGCTGATGAACAGCAAGCATCTCAGCGGTGTCAATGGCATCTCAGCCATCGTCAAGATCAACCCGACGAAGCTTTCGATCAACGCGAGGCAGCTGCAGGACCTGCTCTTGTTCCGTGAAATCTGGTTGCCGCCAGAGATCCGCAACGCTGCGCCTCCGGCACCGAGTGCGCCGACTTCACGGCCGGATGACTACATTGTCCAGAAATATCAGCTAGCTGCAGCCGCTGCAGCGTTTCCGTGGAATGCAACGGTCTCTGTGGCGAAGCTGTCTGTTGATCTGGATCTCGGTCAGAGCATCGGTAAGAGTTCGTTCGCCATCACCAACTTGTGGGCATCTCAGCAGAAGACGTCAGACTGGGAGCAAAACCTCTGCATCGGCTTGGAAGAGGTGGCTCTCGACAGCACCGGCCGCATGAGTGGTTTCATTCAGCTCGCTGGTCTTGGTGTGCGTACATCGATCAAGTGGCCGCACGATACGAAGCAAGAGGGCCAGACACCACAGATTCAGGCATCGATCGGTTTTGGCAAGCTGCGAGCCAAAGCGTCTTTTGATTATCAAGCGTTCGCGTTTGGCGATATTGAGGACTTTGACTTCTTGATGTACAATGTCCGTGAGAAACGTCCTCACTCGAGAGACACCGATCGGCTCGTCGCTGTGCTGGACTGCGGCAAAGCCTATGTCTTCTGCACCTCGACCAGTCCGGCGCAGGCTCTTGGGCTGTATCAGGCTTTTGAGCGCTTGATACACGAGAAGCAGACTGCTTTTGCGCAGTCTCTGAAAGACATAGAGAAGCACCTACGTCGCGACAGTACGAAAGTGGCGACTCGATTTGGGCCGACGGTGCCAGATACGCCGGCGAGAGCGCACCCCGAAAAGATGTCGCCAATCACGCTCCATACAGACGTTGTGCTCACCTTGGGAGCCATCAGCTTCGGCGTATACCCCAGCACTTTCCTCGACACACAGATCGTCAAGCTCGAGGCGAACAACATCCAAGGCCGCTTCGCCGTCGGTCTAGAGCAGGGCAAGATCCACAGCGGCCTCGGCATCACCATGGGCCAACTCCAAGTCGCGCTCGCCTCCGTCAAGCGCCTGACGGCCGTGCCCAAAGCCCTCGAGATCTCCGTGGACGAGGTCATCAGCAACGCCACCCAGGCCAAAGGCGGCACCATCATCCGCGTCCCCAAGGTCATCGCCTCCATGCAGACCTGGCAGGCCCCGGACAGCAACACGGTCGACTACGTCTTCAAGAGCCTGTTCGACGGCAAGATCGACGTCGGCTGGAACCTTTCGCGCATCAACTTCATCAAGGGCATGTGGGTCGCCCACACGCGCTCCTTCGCCTCGCGTCTGGGCAAGGCCTTGCCCGAGTCGGCCGTCAAGATCACGGCTGAGGGTCCCGGGAGTTCGGAGTCGGAGTCGGAGTCGTCGCCGGACCCTGCGACCCCGCGTGACGGCGGCAAGGAGAAGCAGCAGCAGCAGCAGGAGAAGATCACCGCCGAGGTCAATCTGCCGCAGTCGAGGTACGAGTATCGCGCGCTGGAGACGCCCGTCATCGAGACGCCGCAGTTGCGGGATATGGGCGAGGCGACGCCGCCGTTGGAGTGGGTGGGGTTGCATCGGGATCGCTTGCCGAACGTCACGCACCAGATTATCATCGTGAGTTTGTTGGAGGTCGCGAAGGAGGTCGAGGATGCTTACACGAGGATCTTGGGCTCCTCGGGCGGCGGTGCTTGATGGTTGTTGTTTGTTAGTGGGAAGGTTTTTTTGGCGTGGCGTTTTTGGCGTGGCGTTTTTGGGGCCCGCTGGGGCTTCTTCTGTAAGAAAGAAAAAATTCATCGACAGTCAGTAAGCGCACACAGTATGCATCTCACGAATGGATATCAAGAACGATCGGATGGAATTGATTATTGGGTGCTTGGTTCTGTGATCGACCGCGCCCTCCCGCTGTGAACATGCTGAGCTACAAGCCAGAGTGGCTCGGACCCCTAGGCCCTCCATGAATCCATCGTGCTCTCGCGATTGCCCGCACCCATTCCATGTCCCCAAACATATCATATAATAGCACGGATCATCCGCAGGGGCAGATTCCTCCACGTCTCCTCCTTGACCGTGTCCTTGGAGAGTTCGCGCAACTGATCGACGTTCATCCTGATGCCCGTCGTGACGTCCATGTCCCGCGCCGGGATGTACAGCCTCCAGTCGCGGCTCCAGAGCTTCCAGAAGACGTAGAGGGCGAGGATCAACGGGGCGGCCAGGTACTCCTCGAAGAAGTCGTAGGCGCTGGGGGACCCGCCGACGGGGAAGAGGGCGACGTAGAAGGTCGCGATCAGGCAGAGGATGTTCATGGCGAGACCGATCCTGCGAGGTGTGTCAGTGGCACGATTCGCGGGTACCGATGGGGTGTTTCTGCTACTCACCATGAGCCCACGACACCGAAGGCGGCTTTGTACGGGATCTCGTCGAGGCCGCGGCCGTGGTACTTCCAGCCGGCGCGGAATCGAATGTGGGAGAGGCAGATGGTGCCCCAGATGAAGAAGTTGGCCAGGCCGGAGAGCGCGAGGAGCCAGTTGAAGAAGGTCGTACCGTTCGTTGTCGCCTCGTTGACGAACGCCAGGAGACCGAAGAGCAGTTGGATGATGACGCAGTAGATCGGTCGGCCGTGCTTGTCGACGTAGGCCAGGAACTTTGGCGCCATGCCCTCGGCGGCAAGGGCTTGCATGGTACGTGTGCTGCCAAAGGCCGACGCGTTGGCGACGGACAGGACGGAGATGGTGATGACGGCGTTCATGACGGATGGCAGACCCTTGATGCCGGCGAGTTTGATGGCGATGACGAACGGCGAGTACTTGGAGTTCGAGCCCGTTGCATTGAGCAGGTTGGGGTCGTTCGCTGGGACGATCAGGCCGACCATGAGCAGACCGACGACGTAGAAGATGGCAATACGCCTGGCCAAGCTTGTCAGCACATTTTGCAGCATGAGTGGATCGCTCGCACCTACCAGAAAACCTGCTTCGTCGCTTGCGGGATACTCTTCAGCGGATTAGCAGCTTCAGCGGCCGCCAGCCCCGTGAGCTCAGTCCCGGCGAACGCGAACGATGCCGTGACAAACACGGAACAGAATCCGTGAAATCCATTCTTGAAGGCTTCGTAAGGCGAATACCAGTAGCGAGCTCCGATGTATCCTCTCGGATCAGTGGATACACCGCCGCAGTCGATCACGATAGCCATGATGATGAATCCAAGCGTCGCAATGACCTTGATGACGGACAGGACGAATTCGACCTCGCCATAGCCGCGCACGCCGAAGATCTGAATGACGGAGAGAGCGACGAGGAAGACGGTGATCCACACGCCGATGTTTTGTTCCGCCGCGGTCTTCCAGTAGCTCAAGGTGATGCCGGCGGCCGAGATCTCGAAAGGCAGGATGGTGAGCCACTGGATCGCATAGTCCCAGCCGCAAGCAAAACCCCAGGAGGGATCAACGAAGCGAACGGCATACTGGTAAAAAGCACCGTTGACCGGGTACATAACGGCTGCGTGATCTGTCAGCGATCGCGGCTCGGCCGAGCGCATGTGACGTCCACGTACCAAGCTCTGCCAGCGCCTGCATGACAAACAGCAACATCACGCCGACGATGATGAAGCATATCACCAGCGACGCTGGGCCACCCGTGCTCAGTGCCGATCCAGATCCGATGAAGAAACCCGCGCCGATTGCACCACCTGTCGTACTGTCAGTCGCACACTTCGCCTCTGGGTTGCTGGGCCGACTGACCGATCGCAATCATCTGCATATGCCGGCCCTTCAGAGAGCGATTGAGCGCCTTCGTTCCACCTTCTTGAATGTCATAATCCAGCCCAGGCTGGGCAATGGGTGAGCCATTCTCATCGTATGCCGGTCCCTTCAAACCTTTCTCATGATCGTATGGATCCGAGACCGCGAGCAGCGCCGCAGGGCCTTCGTGACGAGGTGCCGCCATGACCGTCGTCCGATGATGTTGTCGAAGGCCTTGTCAGTGATCGGATGCGGACTCGAGTTGCACAGGGCAAGTAGAGAGTAATTGCGCGCACGCACGAAGGTACCCCGCCAACCTATATACACATGCACGTATGGGGCTGAGAGAACAAGCACGCGGACGAGTCCCTGGGTGTTGGTCCCACCGCAACCTTACTTGCCATGCAGTATGTATATTAATAAACGGACTCGACGCTTCACCAACGTCGGTCCCGCCGCGCAAGAAGCCACGGTCATCACGATAAGAGGCCGAGGATGTACGATTGACCCGCCGCGTCCAGAAGGATCCTGCGCAATAAGATAGCGACGACTGACCTCAACTCTCGAGTCTCGACTTGTCATCTCTTCTTCAGCCGCTTCTGGCCACCCGCCGGGCAGGCGTTCGGGCACACCCAGAAGGTGTTGAGGCCGCACCGTGTGCTGACCCAGAACAGCGACCGCGGATGGGCGGTGGGCCCAGCCGCATTGCTGCGTGCATGTGTGGTACCCCGGGCCGAGCATCGACCGTTGGTATGGCGCATGGGTGATAAGACCGGGGTCTCGCATTGGGCAGTATCGTCAAGGTATATGGCACGAGTGACGAGCTGCACGAGGCAGGGCTTCCAGCCGCTTTCCAGGCATGATACTAGCGGACCTAGCGCGGTTCTTGATCCCGAAGTCACTTTCATACTTATGGGCCCAGCCTTGCTAGCAGAGACGTTTTGAACCTACTAGGCTAGATATGTGGTCGTTGACCGCGCTGCTCTCATGAAGACCTTATCATTGCATTCGTTGGACTGGACGCGGATTCTCCCAGCAGCCCATCCAGACACACTGCTTGTTATTAGCGCGCGGCTGAAGTATGTACTAGGCGAAGCACCCTCTCCACAGCCATACTGCATGCGGTAGCACATGTTCTGCGTCGTGGCGTAGCAAGGCACGCCTGGTCGATGCATCGGCTACGAGGCACAAGAACAGGGTAGTGCCCGAGGGGCAAGTGTGGAGGGACGGGACAAAGGTTGACGACCCCGCGATACCTCCTAGGTACCAACACCACGCTTTGCGCCGGGGTCACTACTGACTGCTCCTGGACCGGTATAGGACCTTGACGAGGCGTATTAAAAAGAGCGCGGATGATGTTCAACATTCTGCCTGAGGCTATGTCGCTCGTGCGGACCGGTGAAGACAAGTCGCGCACCGCGACATCCAGTAGGACTATTGCCACAGTCCGGAGGATACTGTAGTGAGTACGAGTCCAGCTCTAACCGATTCGGGCAGGTGTCCGCGGCGCTGCCGTTCGTGATCGCCCGAGTCTTGAAAGCCAGACTCGGCTTTGCGATATCAACGGGGACGCCACAGCTCGGGTGTTCTCGCACTTGTCAATCACCATAAAAGCGACGCCTCAAGTGAGAGGGTCGATGTTCGTCGCGATGAAAGATTAAGAGACGACGAGGGATCTGTGAGATGAAGTCGATTTAAGCACTTGCGATCGGTCGGCTTCCTCGCTTCTCAAGAGTCAAGGAGACGCGCGAGCCGCGCCTTTACCAGTCCGTATGGAACCTAATCAGTGCTTGGCAGCTTGGTCCAGCCAGCCACGATGACACGAAAGAAACTCGACGGGCTACAGGCGAGGGTTGATGCAAACATGTTCAGCGTTCGGTCGAGAGAAAGCATCAAGATCCAATGCGAGTCCATTCTTGCACACTACTTCTGCTTAATGCGCCTTGCCAATATCATCATGCTCATGTGTATACTCCACTCGATGCTCCGGCCCATGCGCGACCTCTTTCACGACCTCCTGACCGGCCGCCTCCATCAGATCGTGATCATTCGCAATGCCCATGTCTCTGTTCTTGTACTCAGGTCCCAGAAAGGTCAACAGGATGACATATCCGTACACGCAACCAAGAAAGATGGCGATGACAATGCCGTACTCATACCGCTTGGTGACGACGCCTTTGGCGGAAATCTTCGGTGGTAGCGGGAAGCGCTCCCCGATCGTCGCCTCGATAGTCGAAGATGCGCTCGACACGAGGTTCCCCAGCTGATAGGATGTACCCACCACGAAGGTGCGCAATGAGCCTGGGCTCAATTCCATAAGGTGAATACTGCTTCATGTCAGTACTCTCGGCTACGTCCATTGCATGGCTGGTGCGACTCACGGGATGACACCCCAGGCTCCTTGGACGCAGAATTGCTCGAAGAAAGCCGCGGCGATGACCTTATGGTTGGGCGTAAATCCGTACGGGTACAGGAGTGCGCCGCCAACGACACATATCACGATGATGCTGAGACGTCGCCCGAAGACCTGAGAAGAGTATCCGACAGTGGTACCGCCAAGGATGGCTCCCAGGTTGGCGATGACCTGTGTGACAGTGACTTCGTTCCGGGTAAAATTGAATTGATTCTTGAGCATCGTAGGATACAGATCCTGGGAGCCATGCGACATGAAATTGAAGCCAGCCATGAGCAGGACGAGGTAGATGAGCAGAAGCCAGTGACGTTTGATGGCGATTTTACCTTCATTGATGAAAGTCTTGCCGACGTCGCTGCCTGCCGCTCGCACGCGTTGACGTTCGATAAAGCTCTCGGTCTCTGGCAAGCACAGACGGAAAGCGATGATCAAAACAGGCGGGCATGCGCCGAACCAGAAGAGCGGCCTCCAGCCGTGCGATGTAGTGTTGACGAGGCCACGAGCAAAAGCTGTCGCCAGAAGATATCCGAACGCATAGCCCTGCTGAAGCATTCCGGACATGATACCCCGGGCGCGCTCGGGCACATCTTCCAGAGCAGTGGCAGCAGCATTGCCGTACAAGCCACCCATCGCGATTCCAAAAAGGGCGCGCACTGCCAGAAATTGCTGGTAGTTCGTGCAGAAGCCGGTGCCGAGCTCGAGGACGATGAACAAGATATTGTTGACAACGAACGGCCATTTCCTACCATATCGATCTGAAGCAATACCGAAAATGATGGCGCCGACCGACCTGAACATGAGCACCAGCGTAATGCCCCATGTGATGTCTGCATTGGTCTTGTCAAACTCCTCCGCCAGATCAGAGACCGTAAGGGATACGGTGAAGAAGTCGAAGGCGTCCCAACTCCACGCGAGGAATGCCACGAGGAAAGACAGCCACTGCCTCAAGTTGAGCATTGCCAACAACTTCAATGGGTTCTCCACATGATCCATTGGAGGCTTCAGTGTAGACAGTCGAGTACCAAGATATCGCCCAATGCTCATTTTCTCAGGGGTCCCGCCGCTGGCTGGGAAGCCCGCATCTTCAGCGTCTTCGGCGTACTCTGGCGAGCTGCCTCTCTTCTCGTCGCTTGCCATGCTGTATAGTGATATCTGGTCGGTCAAGAATGTCAGGACCAATCAATGCCACCCCTACAGGTCAAGACCACGTTCACACCCTGCAAAGAAAACAAGGCCAACGATCGCAGGCGAAGAAAGCTTACCCGTGGGATGTCCCGACTTCTTCAGCCAAGTCGTGACCCCGCTACACAACTGAGAGCTGTATTCCCTTGTGGGGTAGGAGTCGAGTGGACGATTGTGTCAAAGGATTTGACGGCGCAGCTGAGCCCGAACCTGCCTGGTAGAAAGAGATGCTTCCGACGCGGGTGGGCTCCTGCGGCCTTTTCACCATCGATGTCTTCGGTGTCTTCGGGCCAATAGCTGTGCTTACTAGCTCATCCTGGACGTCGTTTAACCAAGCAACCAAGCAGAGCGCGTGTATAGGACAAGGAGTAAGCTTCCATTGATCCCCGCATCCCTCTTCGCGGAGCCACATGATGGAATGCGGAGGGCATCGAGATCCTTGCGGGCCACCAGATTTTATTTCCCTTATAGGGGCGGGCCTCTGGTGTGTGTTTTCAGACGGTCTATCAGGACATGTCACACAACACCTAGGTGCATGCTCATTGCTCCAAGAGCTCGCCGCTACTACTGATGACCGCGGAGAAGCGTGGCTGTCTTGAGCTCTCCGTTGTCCGTGCATGCATGTGGTCTTGATCTGTTGGAGGAGTAGGACTCTTCGGTCCTTCCTATCTAATGCGCAGTCGAGACGTGAAGTGTGTATCGAGGTATCGATTTGCTCCCGAGGATATGTCGGAGAGCGTGCCTTATGTGCATGCTGCATGCATCGTGTCAACCAGGTCGCCCGAGGCACTACTGGAGATTTTGGCGGGCGATGTGTGTGAACAAGATTACCTTAGCCATGTATTGGTGCTACGGGGAATGCTCCCTATTATATATAATAAGACTGGGAAATAGCAAATCTCGGAGGTCAAGAAAGGAAGGCACATCCTAAGATTTCTGGCACGTGCATGCCATGGCCCATGGGACACAAGTCGGGTACTGTATCTCTCTTCTGAAACGTACCTCGTCTTGGTGTATCGGTGTACCACCATCTACACGGAACAGCTACATCATCCTACATGCACATTTGGCTTCGACGACATCATCGATATCGTGATTGCCAACAGCCCGTCGGGCTCGTTGACTCCGTCGACCAGCTTACTATTATTCAATTAGGAGGAGGGAGGAGGAGGTGATGGTGGTCCGTGGACGCTCGCGGCGTCGGACGCGCCTCCTGCGACTGAGATGGACGGACCTGCATGAATCATGATGAACGGTCCACAGATGCCAGTGGGGACCATACTTCGCCATCCATGGATGCTGAGAAAACCAGTTGTCAAAGCCAAGCCACACTCAAACGTCGCCTCATTCATCATCAGGACCACGTTTGGCGGTGTACAGCATCTGCGCCTCGGTGTCGTCGGGTCGCGCCGTGAGTCTTCACAGATCTGGGAGGGGTGCCACGCGCGCGAGGACGCCCCGCATTTAGTTCTAGTAGCACTAGCACGATTGAGACACCTCATCCAGGCAGCCAGGCCACCAGGCAGGCAAGCGTCACGCCGGTGCGGCGATGACCACGACGTTGTTGGACCCACTGCACAGTCTGCACTACGACTCGTCATGCACGGATCGATGCACAATTATATCAATAAGAGCAGGTTGTCATGGTTCATCGCCCATCATTAATTCGCCCGCCGCACGCCTACCTACCGTACCTACTTTATTATTACCAGAAGCAGTCAGCAGCACTACTGCCATCCCGGACGAATCGCGAAAACGTCGGTGACGATCTCCACATTACATGCACGTCTGCAGGCATATGCTTTGCAGCTTCAGCCTCACTCTCCAACTCCTGCGGACTCACGCGCGCTGACCCGCGGCCTCCAGGCGCCCAGATGAACGGTGACTACCGCCTAGATATACGGCAGGTCCTTTCATGATTTCCTTTTGTACCTTCTCGTCCCACACTCACGCCAACAGTTCAAACACAATCAGTCCATAGCTGCGCTTGCTCTGCTTTTGTATCTTGCATCAGCAATCATCCGTCTCATTTGATTGCTTCAGGCCCTTGGTCACACGCCATACACCCACAGCCATCAATGAGCCAGCGTGCAGCCGCCACTACCACCTCCACGTCATCAAACCAGCCCTCCAGTACCTCGGGCGAGGCGACTGTCCTGACACCGGCTTCAACGCCGTCAGACACGTCAGCACGAGGGCCGGTATTCATTCATCAGGCCCGCACGATACAAGACGGTAACATGGATGAGAAGCAGAAGGACCAGCAGAAAGACCAGACCGCTGCAGCGGACGAAGAGGTTGCCCAGCCCATCACCGCTGCCAACGAGCCAGATCAAGACGCTACCAAGAAGTCGAAGACTCCCAAGAAGAAGGCACGATGCCACAAGTCTTCGCACAAGAAGAGGAAGAAGGTCGCAGGCAAGGGCGGTGAGAAGAAGAGCCGCATGGGCGACAGCTCAGACGACGACTCAGGATCAGAAGATTCGTCGGACAGTGACAGCTCGTCTGAAGAGGACGAGAGGGCTAAGCGCAAGGCTAAGAAGCACAAGGCCGTGAAAAAGGCGGCGAAAGAGAGAAAGCGGCGAAAGAGTGCGGTCGAGGACGATTCTGATGAGGACAGCTCAGAAGAGAGCTCGTCCGAAGAGGAAGTGCGAAAGGGCAAGAAATTCAAGAGCGCGAAGAAGGCAGGCAAAGATAAGAGGAGAAGAAAGTCGAGAGAAGACAGTGATACGTCCGACTCGGACTCTGCATCATCAGAATACAGTACTTCTGAAGACGAAGCGCCAAAGCGCAAGAAGAAGACCAAGAAGACCAGGAAGGGAATCGAGTCGGAATGCAGTGAAGAGGATGATGGGTCGCCGAATGAAGACGTCGCTGCCCTGCAGTCGCAAGTTGACGCCCTCTTGCTGAAGTTGAAGGCAGCCGAAAAGCAAAGGAAGAGATCGACCAAGCGCCGTGGCTCGACCGGGAAATCTCCAAAGGGCAAGCGAAAGGTGAGCAAGAAGAGCGGTTCAACTGAATACAAAAGAGTGGATCAACTTTGGGACTCTAGCATACACAATTACAAGCTGAAGGAGAGCGCCGAGGAAGATGAGACTGAGTTCGCCGAGTATGCCTTCCTGGTCCGGCGATGCTTCAATTGGGAGAACAAGTACACCGAGACGGTTGTGGACATTAAGAGTAAAGCACTGAGGGCTGTACTGGCTGAGGTGATGAAGAACTGCAAGTCCGTCAGCCTGGAAGCCGAAGAGCCCACCATCGACCCCAACATCCTGTTCCTATACATTGAAGAGCTGCGGACTCACTACAAAAAGACTCTCAAGTCAAAGATCAAGGCGGAGAAGAAGCGCAAATCTGCCAGGAAGCTCGAGCAGCAGAGAACATTGTGTAAGACTCTGGTTGCTTATCTGGACGAGGACTACGCGGACATTAAGAAGACACTGTATCCCCTCCTCGAAGCCGGCAACATCACGTTCGATTTGATGTGGGCACTCTTCAAGCCGAACGAAATCGCCGTCACATCCTGCTACGGTGTCTGGGATGAGCCGCGCTGCTTCAAGGTTGACTACGCGACCAAGTTTCAGACGATGCAGCGTGGCGAGTGGTACTGCATCGAGGGTAAATACCTCGAATATGACGGCAAAGGCTTTGGTTATGGTGATTTCGAAGCCGAAGTTGACGCCTTCAAGGGCCCACGCAAAATCACCAGCCTGGCAACATATCCGCTGAAGTACCATAAAGATCCGCAAGGCGTCAGAAAGAAGATCATCGAGCGCGGCGCGCACTTCGTGAATACTGAGGGCATGCACTACAAATTCCACCATGGGTTGGCGTTCATGAAGAAGAAGAAGCAGGTCCTGAAAATCAATATCAATGGCCGCATCATGATCGACCCGTCGACCTTCAGGCGCATCAACCCCAATTATCCGATCTCGTTCATCAAACCAAAAGATGCAGACGACCTCTTCAGCGATTCTGACAATGAGAATGATGAGGGCGGCGACGGCTGTTCCTGCTGCGGCGACTCCGACGACGAGAACGCTGTCGGCTGCCAAGACCAGCTGCAGAAGCAGGACAATGATGGCGATCCTGCGCCAAAGTACAAGTATAAATGGTCGACGAACAATGATGGCGATGCTGTCTACGTCGCGGTCGAAGTCGACGAGAATGGTGATCCGATTCGGCCTCAGCGCATCGACCAGCTTGACAACTCTCCCGATCTGCGCAACAAGAAGTTCACAGAAGACGAGCTCCTGCTTACCTCGCCTGTAGTACTTGGCTTTGCATTCTCGGAAAAACTGTGGCTAGAGTTCTCGCTCTCGGGAGTGAAAGATATTACGTACAACGAGGACGCCTTCGAATCTCTGGTCCTGCCACCCAACCAGAAAGATATTGTGCGTGCGCTGGTCGAAAGTCACAAGTTTAATGCAGCGAAGACCATCGACGACGTGGTGCAAGGCAAAGGCAAGGGTCTCGTCGCCGTCCTTCATGGCCCACCGGGAACTGGAAAGACTCTTACAGCCGAAGGCATATCTGAGCTACTCAAGTGTCCCTTATACATGGTCTCAGCGGGCGAGCTAGGCACAGACCCTGCACGCTTGGAACACGAGCTGCAGAAGATCCTAGACATTGCCCATTCTTGGGGTGCCGTGCTGCTTCTGGACGAAGCCGACGTCTTCCTAGAGAAGCGTGAAGTCCACGACATCCACCGCAACGCCCTCGTCTCCATCTTCCTGCGCCTACTCGAGTATTTCCAGGGGATTCTGTTCCTCACTACTAATCGCGTCGATACCTTTGACGAAGCCTTCCAGTCGCGCATTCATCTGCCGCTCCGCTACGGCGATCTGACCGCGAAGGCCAAAAAGGCAGTTTGGAAGATGTTCTTCGAGACTGTCAAAAAGGGCGATGCAGAATCCATCGCCGACTTTTCGGACCGTGACCTTGACATCTTGTCTCGGCATCAACTGAACGGGCGCCAGATCAAGAATGCGGTGCGGACGGCGCAGGCGTTGGCGCTCAAGGAGGCGAAGATCTTGGATATGGAGCATGTGAAGAAGGTCTTGGAGGTCAGCGAGAGTTTTGAGCGGGACTTGAAGGGTGGTACGGGGTATCTTGATGCCATGAGAAGTTACACCTAATAAGCTGGTTGCGCAACGTAAGACGCGATAGGCACGTGGGCGTGCGAGGTATACAATTTAGGGCCTGAGATCTCCGCTCATTACACGGCAGGTATTACGGCAGGACAGTGCAGTACTAGCTCTTGTAGACTATTGAACATGCAAGGGCGAGAGACCTTTTGATCAGACTGCGTTGGCTGATAGCAGGATGTCTGTCCGGTCTTATAGGCAAGCACACCGCGCGTGACAAGATGTGTATGCCCATCCCAAACGCCATGCTGACACGGCATCGTCTAGCTGAATTTGATTGGCTGAACCTACCTACCTTTGTGTGCGGCTGATAAGTACCTTATTCAGCCCCGGGTAGGATGCTGCGTCCTATCGACATGCACATAAGCACACTTCTCCTGAAGTACACGAAATCGCGAGCTGCCGACCAGAGCACGCTACGCAGAGTTGTTGTTTTCTGGACGTCCTCTAAGGTTTGATAGCTGAGTGGTACCTGCCTTTGTCCTACACCTTCTGCATCGACGACATCGACTTGCCACCGCTCTGGCGGGGTCATTCTATACTACAAAAATGGCGAGACTCACAGTCCCCAAACACACGCAGGATATCACCCGTCCGATCCTGCATCACCTCAACGGCGATACGTCCTGGCTCTTGCAGATCCCGCGTCCCAAAGTAGAGACCCGAGCCTTCTACAATCTCCTCATCGACCCATGGTTCACCGGGCCTCAGATCGAGGGGGCAGCCTTCCTGCATTCGCAGCGCCACGTGGACCCAAGCGCAGTGCAAACCATAGCCGAGCTCGAGGACTTCCTCGAAGCGACCGAACGAGAAGCGAGAGGTTCCGTGCAGAGGACGCCCACGCTCGTCGACGCCGTCGCCATCTCTCTTGCCGTGACGGATCATGCGCACCAGGGCACGCTCCGCCAGATCGATCCGAATGTGCCTTGTTTCGCTTTGGAGAGGTCGACGAGGCTCGTGGCGAGCTATGGGCATTTCAGGTCTATCACGACGATCCCGTTCTGGCTGTCTGGGCCGAGCTGGCGGGACACCAGCGTGTCTGTGTTCTCGGGCGGTCGAGACGTGCGTTTGGCCGGTGTGAAGCAGCAGCCCGAGGATACTGCGACGCTGCGACTCGGCTTCGTCATCACACTTGGCGGTCTTGATGGCTCGCACGGCCAGACGGAAGCCGTGGCATATATCCCCCACGGCATTCCGGCACCACACCTCACACATCTCGCCACAGCGAGTCCAAAGCTCAATTTCGTCGCACTGCTTCAGGCATGGCATCACGAGAAATTTGGCATCACACCTACCTACCCGTGGCCGTTCGGGTGGCTGCTTGGTCGATATTTGCATCTAGACGTTGTGCTGGGAGCCGACGACGTCTTGCAAGCGCAGGAGTTGTTGCAAGCTAGGTATCTCATAGCGACTCATGATGAGGTCAAGGAGTCCAAGGGGCTCACGAGTCATCTCTTGGAAAGGAAGGAGATGTCGCCGGTCGATGCGATCAAGGATGGCAGATTTGATGGGCCGGCGGTAGAGGCTCTGGTTCTACAGAGTGGTGAGCACAAGGTGCTTACCATGTGATCTGACCTGAACTCCTTGTGCTTACCATGTGATCTGACCTGAACTATAGTCCCGTTGACCTGCCCCGATACCAACCACAGTCGCCCAGAAGCTTCCTATCCTTATCACTACTACCGCGTCATCTCTTTCGTGGCGGAAGCGTTTGCGGACAACCTGGACGTGGGACAACGAGAACGTGACATCCTCCAGCATTGCCTCGCAATTGTGAGCGGCCTCAGTCATCTGGCGGGCTGGCCATGCATCGCTGGCTATGTTCGCCTATGTGCTCTCGCAAGCGGTATCGTCCAGAACCAAAGTCCGGCAGGGACGATATGGAGGGCGACGTTCAACGGGAAAGAGCACTCCCTGACCGCTGCCATCGCTAATCGCTTAGCGCCGTCATTCTCCGGATCAATAACAGCTGCGAGGAAGGCCGCTTGCTGCCGACTTTACTGGAGGCCTTCCCTCCGATCCCAGCGCCCGCCTTATCATATGGGGGTGCTTGCACTTCACACATATCAAGCACAGCGTAAGCAAAGTGCCTGGCTTGATCGAGAAAGATTCATGCTGCTCGCCGAGTTCACCCGTTTGCATATTCGCAAGCTCGCGGCGAGGCCAAGGTGTCTGTTGTGGCCTTGAGACTGATGCTGGAGGGGTCTCACCTGTTGTCCATGTCGAACCATTGAGGTATTGGTCCACGAACTCTAGCACGGGCGCACAATGAAGCTTGAATTTGTCGCGGCAAACGAGCAAATGGAGATGGGACGTGAAGTGTTGGATTGAGAGCACGGTCAAGTACTTCCTTGGGGAAATCATGCGCATGCACATGTCCTTGTCGCAGGCCGAGAGTCCCGCCAGCCGGGTATTGCGAGCGTCCATTGGCTTATTATAAGCTCGACGACTGGCGACCCGCAACTTGCAAGAGACGTTGTTGCTGAGAGCGGAATGAGTCATGACTGTTATCGGCCGTTTCCAGCCTGACCTGTCAAGCATGGATGGAGCTGTCACTCCTCGCCCTGGACCCTCAGTCTATCAGGCATGCTCGGAGCAAGCCGAATAATCCTATCCAGATTGCGTACCTATAATTTCTGCCGGCCCCAGCTGCATTATTTGGAGTTGGCAGAGCCCGAAAATCACCGTTCAAGTCCACCCTGAGTCGTCCCTGACATACGAATGAGGAACTTTGCTAAACGTAGAATGACAACATCATGTAGACTGCTCGTTCTTTTTACACGGAGGCAGGTACCCTAGGGAGTTGTGAATTGGAAGCCAGGATCTGCCGGCGAGCATCTTGGAAGGTGCTTGCGGCATCCTGGAAGATCCATCTCCCAAGTCTCAAGTGCGCCATGCTGCGCTAGTCTGGCCTCGATAGAACTCATAGGCTCAGAATAGCACACGAAGTTGAGCACGCTCAACTGTTCATCCCAAATCATTAGTTAGTGAACTGATAGAATCGCTTTGGCTCAGGTTCTCATCGTAAATGCGCCAGTGAGATGTTTGTTCCATCAATAGAGGCCGGGCATAGGCTAACGGATATATCATACTGATATGCCATATCGCATGCGGACCCATCAACAGTCAAGCAGTGACCTCCCCTCGCTCGCCAATAGGCATCCTGCTGTAGCTCCAAAGTAGGCTCTTTCTCAAGGCCTGCGCAGTACGCAGAAGAGCCCCAAGAGCGCTGCTGGCGTTTGTGAGGGTCCATATTTGTCCGGTTTCATTGAGTCCAGAAGTAGATTTTTCGAAGGGCCCTCCGAAACCACCTAGGCAGACCAGATCGCGATTGCAGGAGGACAATGCACCTCACGCGAACCTGCTTACTACTTTGTGGGATCTTCTGCCCTGAGTCTCTTAGGGAGGTACCACCAGACAGATTGCGTCCGCGTGGCAGCTTGACAATAGGAGTAAATCTGGAGATGGACCACCGAGGAGTTCTCGCGATGTTGATGACGAAGGATGTGGGATGTGAAGAAGAAAATGTTCTTCGGGAGTGACCCGCAGAGCCTCGAGTGGGTCCAGATTCGTGCCGAGACCTCGGGCCTCAACATCGACACCAGCTCTACCTATCATCAACAAGTCGATTTCGCCTTTTCCATCGGACGCCTTCGGAAAGTGCAATCTCCACAATTTACAAGAAATGCCGCTTTACTATCTGTTCGATTGTAACCTTAGATGAGACATGCAAATGGCCTATTTCGAACCGGCTGCTGTGCAGCCTGGGTTCGAAGAGCCATTCGAAGATTGAAGACAGAAGATAGAACACATTATCAGAGCGAGGTCACGCCGACAACCTACAGATTCACGTCCTTGGACATGACAGAGTGGCTACTTACCAAATTTGCGAACACTACGCGAGCATGGAGTAGACGGCGGAGTGGGTGCCCCGTGCGACTCCCAACCGACCTCGACCCATAGGCGGTGATGTCAGGGTTCCGCTATGCACCTCACTGCCCAAACATATTCATCAGCGCCCTAGCAGATCTTTGGCGGTTGAGTCAACAGAATATGCATGCTGCTTAGCTATGTTATCATACCCTCCGCTGCCAAGCTCAGAGGCGTATATGCAGCAGAAGGGAGCGCAGAAAATGCGCTTCGCCGGCGCGTGAGCGTTGTGGAGGACCGAAGGAGAGTCGATCATCTCCCCAGGTCCTCCGTTGTGGTGGTATATTTGATGGGAAGGACCCCTCACATAGACTTATTAGGTTCAATTCCCTTTCTTCTCTCCAACGACATTTTCGCGCTCTGGTAGCTGCATCTTATCACGAAATGGGCGCCGCACTCTCCCACAGCGGCCTGCTCGAAGGCAAAATCAGCGGCAAGTCTGTCCAGACTGGAGTATGCATTACCGCTGCCAGCGCCTTCTTGCTCTTCGGTTATGATCAGGGAATCATGTCTGGGATCATTACGGAGCCGATGTTCGTGGACACATTCCCCATGATGGACACAAATTATAAAGATGGAGCTATACAAGCCTTGGTGGTTGCCATTTACGAGGTCGGATGCCTGATGGGATCTGGTCTAATTGTTGGCGTTGGAGACATGCTCGGACGACGGAGGTAAAAGCACCCGGATCTGTGCCCAGACGGTAGAGTTGCTAACGTCTACCAGAGCTGTCCTTATCGGGACTTTGATTATGCTCGTAGGGACAGCGATCCAGACCTCGTCTACTACATTGGCCCAACTGATCGTTGGTCGCATTGTGACCGGATTCGGCAACGGCATGAACACGAGCAGCATTCCTGTATGGCAATCCGAGATGGCCCCGCCCAAGATTAGAGGCTTTCTCGTGCTTTTCGAAGGCGCACTCATCACCGGGGGCATATGCTTGAGTTATTGGGTGAATTATGGCTTTTGGTTCTACACCAAGAGTAGCTTTAAATGGCGATTCCCGATAGCCTTACAAGCCGTCTTCGGCATTGCTCTAATTATCGGTGTGCTTTTGTACCCGGAGTCGCCGCGCTGGCTGATCAAAAAGGGCAAAGCCGAAGACGCTCGCATCATCATGGCCAACCTTGAGGAGAAAGATGTCAACGACCCGGAGCTGATTGCAGACATTGAAGAGATGCAGCGGGTCAACGACATCACTCAGATGACGCCTTTGACGGCTAAAGAGATGCTGAGCAATGGTCCCGAGATGAATCTTTGGCGATTGCTTGTCGCATGCCTTGCTCAAGCATTCCAACAACTTGGCGGGCTGAATTTGGGTTCGCTCATGCCCGTGACTCGTCGACGAAAGACCTGTTGCTGACTGAATTGTACAGTTACCTACTATGCGACTTCTGTCTTCGAGGACTCCCTTGGTTTCTCGCCGGTCCTCTCGCGCCTTCTGTCGGGATGTCTTGGCTCTGCTTTTTTCGCAGCGGCGCTACTCGCTCTGTTCGTTGTAGATAAGCTCGGACGAAGAACCCTGATGCTTTGGGGTGCACTTGGCATGGTAAGTTTCGCCGTGTCTCTATTTCCTACGCAAG
This sequence comes from Teratosphaeria pseudoeucalypti, assembly GCA_013403795.1. Lineage (NCBI taxonomy): Eukaryota > Fungi > Ascomycota > Dothideomycetes > Mycosphaerellales > Teratosphaeriaceae > Teratosphaeria > Teratosphaeria pseudoeucalypti. Next base: position 20,875 of record JABBMZ010000108.1, on the reverse strand, counting down.
TTGTTGACCGTACGATAGGGTACTTCGATGCTGATTATTGGCGCCTGTCTTGCCGTCACCACCAAGGAAAACAAAGCGCCCGGCTACGCCGCCACAGCATTCATCTTCTTTTACGAGATTTGCTTCGCCATTGGCTGGCTAGGCGTCACATGGCTGTACCCTGCTGAAGTAACACCGATTCGCATCAGAGCCCAAGCGAATGGCTTCTCCACGATGGTACGTATGGGAGCAGGGTATCTTGAGACAATGCTGACCCCTTGGACGTCAGAGTAACTGGTTGATCAATTACGCAATAGTGCAATTGGCACCCATTATGATTGCTAAGATCAGCTGGAAGACTTTCTTCGTCTTCATGTGCTTCAACTATGCGCACATCCCGATCGTGTACTTCTTCTTTCCGGAGACGAATGGTTACAAACTTGAGAAGATGGGTCAGTATTCCTGCTACATTTCTAGCAAAAGCATCAAAAATTGACACAATCGTTGCAGATGCAATCTTTGAGGAAGCCCATAAGGCAGGTCAGAATCCAGTCTTCACCGAACGACAGGTCCGTAAGGGAAAGAAGCATGTCGACGAGGAGAAGCACGGACACCCATGCGCAGGATTTGACAGCGAGCCCGAGTATCCTGAGGGTACTTTGCGTGGTGCGGAAGAAGAGAAGGAGGAAATGACTAGGAGGAATTAGATGATACCCACGACATGGCGTCGTTTAGCGTAACGTGATAGATTCACTGCGAGGCAATACGAGGCAATGATCTGAAATAGTCCTTGGAAATATAGGTCCCCAACTAGATCAAGGAATCTTTGACAGGTCTCGTAATTGCCGTTTTGAATCTAGCGCCGATTGACCCGATCTCGGATGTCTTGGATCGGCGCTAGTGACACGTCCGCAACGCGATCCAAAATGTCGTCACGTTTCTTGCGCCTGGCTAATGCGCAATTTGGTATCGAATGCTGTTTCCTTTATACCTACCTACATACATAACATATCATAGCCAGGAAGCATCCACGCCAGGCATTGGACGCAACATTGCACCAGGGACATTCTCGTAGTCGCACAGCTACGCGTAATCCTGCAGCGATTTCTGGGTGGCGATCATCTTGCAGACGCGTACCATGTCTTCTGAGCCCAGCGATACAGCGGTGGACACGCCGCCGACTTCGCCAGAAAATGGCGAGGACGGGCCTACTAAAGCGATGCATGAGGAAGAAGCGAAGATGGCTGCAATGAGGCAGAAAGAAGATGTGAAACGTGAAAAAAAATTGGCGGCCGAGCGGGACAGAGATCTCAAGGGCGGCCCTGAGGCCGTCGACCAGAAATACAAGGCACTGGAGTATCTGCTTAGCCAAAGCAAGCTGTACTCGGCGATTATGCTCCAGCAAATGACAAACCAGGAAGAAGCCGAGACGGCCAAGGATGAGAAAAGTCGCAAGCGTGCCGAGAAGCGCGAGGCGAAGGCGGAAGAAGCAGCGCAAGCAAGTCAGAAGAGGGCCACGAGAGGCGCTGCAGCCACGGAGGCAAAGGCAGAGGAGATCCAAGAGTCGCCGCAAAAGAAGTTGCCAACACGTGGTAGACCGTCAAAGAGTAGCAAAGGCGGCAAGATCTCGGACCATTTCAAGAGGGAGCAACTCGAGCAGAAGGCTGGCAAGGCCTCGATCTCAGAGGCCTTGGCAGAGGAGTCGAAAGACTCCGATGTGAAGCCGGGTGATATTGGCATGCAAGATCTGCGCTCAGCCAAGCAGCCTGATCTGGTGACAGGGGGCTTGATGCGGACATATCAGCTTGAAGGTCTGGAATGGCTGACCTCGCTATACGAGAACGGCCTCAACGGCATCCTGGCAGATGAGATGGGACTTGGCAAGACCATCCAAACCATCGCATTCCTGGCGTTTCTGCGCGAGAAAGGTGTCCATGGACCGTTTCTGATCGCAGCCCCCCTCAGTACAACCAGCAATTGGGTCGCCGAGTTCAAGAAATGGACGCCCGACATTCCTGTCGTTTTGTATCACGGGAGCAAGCAAGAGCGCGAGGAGATCCGGCGCAAACGTCTTCGCAGTCCTGGCAGTGCCGACTTTCCGGTCATTTGCACTAGCTACGAAATCTGCATGAATGACCGCAAACACCTGGCACATTTTGGGTGGAAATTTATCATCATTGACGAGGGCCATCGTATCAAGAACCTGAACTGTCGGCTGATTCGAGAGCTGCAATCATACCAGTCTGCCAACAGGCTTTTAATTACTGGCACGCCGTTACAGAACAATCTGACAGAGCTCTGGTCCTTGCTGCACTTCCTCATGCCCAGCATTTTCGACAAGCTGGAATCGTTCGAATCATGGTTCGACTTCAGCGCCTTGAAAGAAAAGGGTGGGTACGAGCAGATTTTGTCCGAAGAGAGGAAGAAAAGTCTGGTGACTAGTCTGCACGCTATCCTGAAGCCGTTCCTGCTGCGAAGGGTCAAGACAGACGTCGAGACATCACTGCCCAAAAAGCGGGAATACGTGCTGTACGCGCCTCTGACCACAACCCAGCGAGAGCTATACCAAGCCATCTTAGAAGGAAACAGCCGAAGCTTTCTGGAAGATAAGATGGTCGAAAGTATCAGTGGCCGCTCCACACCTGCGAGTGTAAGGAGTCGTAGCCTAAAACGCAAAGCTGTAGACAATGCTGCAACGCCCAACAAGAGCGCCAAGTCTAGCCGTGCGTCAACGCCAGCGACTGCTAATAGCACGGCCAACCGCTCCCGCAAAGCCAAGAAGAATACAAAGTATGAAGAGGTGTCGGATTCCAAGTACTTCAAACAGCTGGAGGAAGGCTTCTCGCCGACATCATCAGACTCCGAAGAGGCCGAAGATGAAGAAGAAACAGAACGAGCCAAGACGCTTCAAATGGCGAAACGAGAAATCTCTCAGAAAAAGCTCCAAAATCCAGTCATGCAACTACGGCAATGTTGTAATTCACCGCACAACTTTTACTATCCTTTTGAACTTGACGATAACACGCAAGTGGATGAGAGCCTGGTGACCGAGTCTGGAAAAATGCTACTGCTTGACCGCCTCCTTCCTGAGCTTCTGAGGAAAGGCCACAAAGTGCTCATCTTCTCTCAATTCAAAACACAGCTAGATCTTCTAGAAACATACTGCTCCGAGCTCCGCGGCTGGCCCACATGCCGCATTGACGGCTCAATCGCCCAGTCAGACCGCCAACAACAAATCCTAGACTTCAATGACCAGAACAGCAGAACGAATATTTTCCTCCTCTCCACACGCGCAGGTGGCCAAGGCATCAACCTAGCCGCAGCAGATACAGTTCTCCTGTTCGATAGCGACTGGAACCCCCAGCAGGACCTCCAAGCTCAAGACCGCGCTCACCGCATCGGTCAGACACGACCGGTCATAGTTTACCGTTTCGCGACCAAAGGCACGGTGGAACAAATGCTGCTCGAGAAGGCCGACTCCAAACGTCGACTGGAGAAGCTTGTGATTCAAAAGGGGCGGTTTTGGAAAGATGCAGAGGTCGCTGGTGCTGACTTCACTGAGCTGCAGAAGCTTTTGAGCAAAGACGACGGTGAGAGGGTCGACATTGCGGACGGAAAGGGTGTGCTGAGTGATGAGGACTTGGCGATTTTGACGGATAGGAGTGCGGAAGCGTTTGAGAGGGCCGAGAGTGGGATCGATGTTGTGGGGAGTGCGTTTAAGGCTGTTGAGACGAAGAAGGATGGGGTGGGGTTGCTGGAGAGCTTGCAGAAGTAGAGTGTCGGTCGTGTGTGGCATCATGCGTGAAATGAATATACCTGATTACCGAAGCCGTGAGGTCCATCTCTTACCGCTGGCCGCAATGCCCGTAGACGGTCCTCAGTTGGCACTTTCTTCATTACAACTGCCTTGGCTTTCTGTCGTGCACGAGCAAAGCCTTTACCGATTAGTCGAGATCATTCGCAACGAAGCAACACTGTGCCGAAGCCTGTATCTGTAAGAGGTTCCGCGGGCTCGTCCGCGCTTTATGGCTCTGGAATGAAGTGACAGTCCTCGGTGGCATTTCGGATTGCGATCCGTGGAGGAGCATATCATCTCGCAGTGACCCTGCTCAATGCACTGGAGATGTCCATACATGTACGAGTCAAAGTCATGGGAGAACAATCTCGTTAGGGTACATGTGATGAGCAGATTTGGTCGAGTGGGATGGTGTTTAGCGAAACCGGATGATACTTGGCTACTAGTCGCCAGCTATCTCCACAACCTACCCGGCCATGAGCGTTTCTATACTTGATTTCACTGGATTATTGAGCACTAGGTAGACAGACAGGAGAATAGTACATGTAGCACGCGCGCCTACCATGCGGTAGCATACTGACCTTCGTCATGCCCATCTCCGCCGATAAGGAGCGCCAACTACTCAACCACTACGGCATCAGCTCGCTCTACCCCAACACCTGGCCCAAGGCCGACGACCACGATGACGAGTCTGAGGAAGAGCTGGAAAGCAGCCAGGTCAACGGTGGACCCGTGCGACTCCCGTCCAAAGCATCGAAAGCCAGCAGCGAAGCCAGACAGTCACGATTCTACAACATCGACCGGCATGCCTCGGTGCGCTCCAGCTCGGGCATGGGCCCTGATGCGGCGGTCAACAAGGACGAAGCGGACCCGCTGGGAATGCAGCCGTCCATCACGACAACCTTGCGAAGTCGAGGGCTGCCCGTCGAGGAGAATCTCAAGCTGCGCAACCAGTTCCTACTGAGCAGCACCTCCTTCTCGCCAGCCTTGTTCCTGTCGCAGGTGCACCAGGATGCCTCGACCGAAGACCTTCTGCGTGGTCTAGACACGCTGAGTAAGAGCATCGAGCAGAAGAGCGCGAGTCTGAAGGTGTTGGTCGAGAGCAACTTTGAGAAGTTTGTCAAGGCCAAGGCCACCATCGACAACGTCTACACCGAGATGCGGACCCAGGGCGCCGATGACGTTACACCTCAGCCAGCGTCTTCCACGGCGGCATCTGGGCGGGCTACGGCGCGACATTCCAGGATATCGAGTCGGAACACAGCTCACTTTAGGACGGCGAGCGGGAACAACTTCTCTCCGACCAAGGCTAACCCGAGTGACAAGAAGAAGAACGCGCTTACCAAGGAGTCCGAGTATGGTGTGGCAGGCATCAAGGCTCCGCTCCAGGAGCTCTCGGCCAAGGCAGAGGAAGTGTGGGGCCCTACGCTTGGCGGCAGAGAGAAAGAGGAGACGTTGCGGTCGGTCTTGTTGGCGTTGGAGCAACACCGGGAGATATTCAAGCTCAGCGGAATCGTGGCCGAGGCGATGAAGGTCAACGATCATGATACCGTTGTTGCATCGTGGAAGACGGCCCAAAAGTATGCGGATCAGGCTCGGAACATCGCCGCGATTGCGCGTGCGAACGACAGTCGGCTCGCAGATCAGGATGCGCAGCAGATCTTGCTCACAGCTAAGATGTGGCATGAGGTCAATCAGCAGACGGAGACATTCAAGCGGGAGATTTGGCGCAGGCTGAAGAATAGTCACGCGAGGAAACCAGCGGCTGTCCCGGACGAGAGCGATCGTGAGGAGCATATGGAATTGATTGGAGTCCTGCTCCAGCTTGGCGTGGACGAGAATCCGATCTGGCAGTGGCTCAACAGCCGGTACCACTATTTGAAAGACAAGATTGCCCGGTCTTTCGAACGCAGTCGAATTGAGATTGAGATTATGCGACGCAAACTGTCGAACAGCGAACAACCTGACATCAAGAAGAATGCGCAATTCCTCAAAGCCGCGACCAACAGCAGCTCGTTGCTAAAATCCAAGGACCTTAGTAGGGAGAGCGACACTCCCGCCGTTATCGCATTCTGGGATAAAGTTTACCAGTCTCTTAATAATCTGCTTGGCTCGACTGATGGTATACTGGGCGAACTCCAGGAGTTTTGGGAGACAACGCAATCGTTCATCGACGGCAAAGCCCAAAAAGCATTGCCGACTGCTGTCTTTGCCGCTGCTAGTGCGACAGGAAGCTACGAGCACTTAGAGCTAGAACCAGATGATGTGGCCAATCTTCGAGCCGGCGCCCTGGAACTTGTCAACCAGATCCGCGAGAGCGTCATGAGCTTTTTCGCGGACGCGCCGGCGGAAGATCTGAGCGATTTGTACAGTCCGGTCCCTCCCACACCTATCACGCCAGACTCAGCTGGGGGTAACAAATCGTCGAGCTCCCGCCGGACGTTTACATTTGATGCCTCGACCGTACCCGCTCCGAGCCCATTGAAGGGAGAGGCTTGGGAGAAGTTTGCATTCTGGCCGCCTTATTCCAATGCCCTGGCCGGTTCGTACTACCTCGCTCGAATATTGACGCTCGTCGGCACTGCTGTTGCGGAGCTGTCCAGCCTGACTGTCATCAAGTCCACGCACAACTCGCATGAAAGTCTCAGGGGTCTCGTCAGCGCAGTCCGCGAACGCTGCATCCAAGCTCTTTGCGCCGCATGGCAATCAGACGCTGGCGAGCGCTGCAAATTCCTGGAGGTCTGGCAGCGGGCACCAGAACGTCGAGATCTGACAACTATGCCTGCTTCGTTCATGGCGTATGAGGAGAAGGTTATTGGCAATTTCCAGAAAGTAGCGTACATCAGCGAAGCTACAGGCGCGACCGCTGAAGTCATTATACCGCCGCCCGCCAAATTGTTACAAGGGATCAGGAGCTGCTTTGTGACCAGTTTATACAAGACCCTCAGCGGAATGGTGGAGAATGCTGAGAAGATGAAAGTGGAAGGCTCTACTGCTGCGGACCCGGATGGCATCACCACGCCCCTTCACAAAACAAACTTTGCGAACGCAGACGGCTCCGTCGAAGGCGTCGTCGATTCGAGCAACAGAAACGCCCGAATGCTGATGACGTTGTCTAATCTGGCATACCTTCGGTCAGACATTATACCCCACCTCATTTCTCAGTTCGAGTCCTCCTTTTCCGTCAAACTCACCGACGAAAGCAAAACCATCCACGACGCACTCGGCCAGATCGACGCTCGCGAATTCAAAGCTTACGTCAAGCCCACCGTCGACCACCTCGATACCATCATCAGCGCCGGCATCTCCGACCCCGCCTGGGCACCAGCCGCCGGCACCCGTCCCGAAAACGTCCGCTCGTACATCTCTGACGTCCTCCTCACCCTCGTCCTCGTGCATTCTGAAGTCTCGACCACCGCCTCTACCTTGACCAACCAGATCTTGTCCTACCTCCTCGAAAGCGCCTCCGCCTCTCTCTTGCACGCCTTCAAGAGCCGTCAAACCCCGCACTATGACCTTTCTACCCTCATGCAAGCGACGGTGGACGTGGAGTTTCTGGCGCAGACGCTCAATCAGTTCACCACGGATCGGGCGGGGGACCTGCAGAGCCAGATTTATCTGGCGTTAGATGAGAGGACGGATGAGGAAGCTAGAAGGAGGTTGCAGGGGGAGTTGCCGGAGATGCGGGGAGTCTTGAAACGCTTGAGGGAGGGGACGAGAGGAGAGTTTGGGTGTTTTAGGAGGGAGAGGAGGGGGAGGGGTGTTGGTGGGGGCGGCGGTGAGGGGGGCAAGGTTAAAGGTTAGATGCATAGATTAGGGATGAATTGGCCCAAGTTGAGGATTACTGTGAACGTCTCTCGATATTCTTACAACGAAATCTCAACGCATCAAGCACGTTACTACAATCGATGTATCTGCCTAGTACATGGATTGTCATTTTGTGAATCCGTAGTAATGGAATATACGGAGTATACGTTGGGAGTACTGTAATAGTGCTGCGGCGAAGACGGACATGAGCACGGACGTTTTTCGATGACGCTTCGCCGCTTGGGAACTTTGAGCCGCAACATGTCGTCTGCGGCGAACGCCCGTCTTTGCTGTTGCAGTGGGGGGAACTTCCGTTGCTGAAGAGGCTTGAAGAAAGAGGAGAGTCGTCGAGAAGTTTCAACTCGCGCGAGTGGCCGTCCAGCAGCGGTAGGCACAGAGTTATTATCGCCACCACGCGGGGTGGCATGCTAGAGAAGGCCAAGGCATGTCTTCGCTCCGGAGCACGAGAGAGTCTGCGGTCGACGGGTGGCCAGACGGCCCATCTAAGCAAGCGACTGGTCCACTCGTCGTTCTGGAATCATGGCGCTGGCGACCTCGAGCTGCCGCCGTACATGCTGTCGACCGCGCCGCCCAACTTGCCGTTGCGAAGCGGTAGCCGCAGCAGTGCTCGAAGGGGAAGGCGCGATGGGGAGCAAGGTGCGACTGGTGGCGAACCAGGTACAGACGGCGTCTTCTTGGACTTTCTGTATCCCCCTCAAGCATTGGCTCTCATGTCGAGAGCGAAGGGACCAGCGGTGGAGAGATGGGAGAGGCGGAATGTGCGTCGGCTGCCCGATGGTTTCGTGCGGACTTCGCGAGGATACGCCTCAAAATCCCCAGCTACCCAGCCAGCCAATGCACCTGACAACACGCAGGTCAAAGGTATCGAAGAGCAGGGCTACAAGCGAGGTGATGCCATGAAGGCCCTCGGCATGAAGTCGAATCCGCGTGAGAGTGTCTCTTCTGAGTCCGGTGGTGCTCAGGACAAGGAGCGACCAGGAGACACCGCGCACGAGCCGGACAAGAATGGTCAGCACGACTACCTTGACACTGACTTTGGATATTCTCCGGGAGAGCTTGCAGAATCTTCTCTCGACCATGCAGATCGAATACGACGGATAATGCAAAGCACGCGACAGAACAACAATCGTGGCGAAACCGAACCTGAACTGGCCGACAAAGTGCTAAAGCTTTACGGCGACTCGATCTCAAAGCATAAACCAGACCTCAGACTCAACATGGAGTTGTTAGACTGGCTCTCCGTCTTTCCAGGCGACGAGATCGAGGAGACGTGCTCTGAACTGTATCGGTCCATACCGTTGAATCTGCGTACGTTGCCGGTGTACCTCGCAACATTGACAGTATATCTCAAGCGGGATCGACTCGTGCAGGCTTTCAACCTGCTCAAGGATGCCTTCGCCAACATCGACAACGGTGATCAGGTTGCCAAGGCCTTCTTCGAGTATGCATTGAAGGGGCAGAAGTGGCAGTTGGCCACCTACATCGAGAGCCAGTATCGACAGGTACAACAGAACTCGCCTGAGCAAGCACGGACCGAGAAGTTCTGGTTTCTCGTTTCAAGCATACCAAAACTGCTTCCTACGGCGCTGTTGCTGGCTGCTCGTATTCGCGAGCTTGACGCGAAGCAGCTGCTGCACGAGCGGACCTCACGTTTCGCTGCACGTTTTTTCAAGGAAGCTCTGATCCAAGAGTTCCAGGCATTTGACGGTGTCCAGAGAGATCGAACATTTCGCCGCCGCAAAGTTCCCAGCCACCGCATCGGTCGGCTTTTCCGGCACATGACAGCCTGGATCGAAGACCCCGCGGGCTTCTACCAGCAAATGATCGCTGCCATGATTAGTCCAACCTGCAAATATACGTATGCCGAGGTGCAGCGATCCGTCTGGTACGCCTACGACGAGCGGAAAAAGAGTTTTCCCGAATCTGCTCTGCCCATGGATGTTTTAATGGGACTACTCCAGCACACTATAGTGTTCTTTGATCCATTGGCTGAAAAGCAACTTTTCCTGAGGACTGTCACCCCGACGACCATATGCAACGACTGGATCAAGTGGTACGGCAGGCTCAGAAAGGATGCCTTGGATCTTATGCTCACCCACACCGCGAGGGATGGTAATCTTGCACGATACGAGCCATGGCTGCAACATCTCAAGCAACACTACCCTGATTTCGAGGCCCAGGAAAATCTGCTTTGGACAGCAATCTTGTACCACGCGCGACGCAATGATATTCAAGGCGCCAGAACCGCTTTTGATGAACTCGCAGCCAGCGCCAAGAAACATGGCAAGTCTCCACCATTGAAAGCCTGGAATGTACTTATTCATGCTTTTCACCGTGCCGACGATCTAGACGGCGGTATCAACGTGCTCCTGGACATGATTGAGAAAGACATCGCGCCAGACCAGTTCAGTTTCGGCCCCGTAATGGAAATGCTAGCCAAACGAGGAGACGTGGACGGTGTACAGGATCTTCTCGCTCAGTATGACGCCTTGGTGCCTGGCAGACGCAATACGTTCTTATACAGTAGCCTGATGACTGCTTTGGTCAATTGCGGCGAGATTGACCAGGCCGAAGTTGCACTCAAAGGCCTCGTCACGGACGTTAAAACCGAGAAGACTGTGTCAGGTTCTCTGACAATGTGTTTCAACATTCTACTCAGTACCCATGCGCGCCGACGTAACGTCGATGCAACGATGGCGACCTACCGTTGGATGAAAGGTGAAGGGGTTCATGCTGATGCTCAAACCTTCGGGGCCCTCTTCCAGGCGTTGACTGCCTATCGTCACACAGATTCCGCGTACAAGATCCTTCGCAAAGGTATGTACAGCTCTAATGTCGTGCCGACTGCTTTTCATTATGCCATCGTGATTACTGGCTATGTCAACGAGGGCAGGTGCGATGACGCGCTTGCGGCCCACGCGGATATGGTGCGGCGGTTAATCAAGCCGAGTCTGGCCAGCAACGCTGCATATCTGAAAGCGAAGGCTCTCCGCGAACTGAAGAGACGAAAGCGCAACCGCAGGGGTGGTGGTGTACCAATCCACAGCTATAGGCCTTTAAAATCATCTATGGCTGAGTTTCGAAAGATTCTCTCATCCAGCGAGGATCGAGGCGCGGGTGTTGCTGTTGAGGGGTCATACTCATACGGTGCGTTCCTGTATCAGCCGGATCAGCCATCGGCATCGTACTTCGCAATCCTCATCGAGATACATGGAAAAGCGCGATGCTTTCGGGTGGCGACGAAGCTTTTTCAGGAGTATTGGGCAAAAATGGCCAAGAAGCGCGGGGCAGATAATGCTTTACTGGACATGCCGTTGCAGATGCTGTCTGCCATGATGTCAGCACATTATCATGCTGGCGAGTATGACCAGGTGGAAAAGTGTTGGGTGCTCGCCAAGAGGCAGGTCGACTTGATTGCCAGGCGCGTTCCTGTGCCAATGCTCACGAAGCGAGAGGACGCCAAAGATCGCGGGTCCCAGGAGACTTTGCCTGACTTGATGGACATCGAGCCACCGGCCGCGGGTACTGAGGCGTCGGAGGCTGGATTCCAAATCGCCTTGCCAGTGAAGAAGGATGCGGATGCCAACGCCAAGAAGCGTGGCAGGAAAAGAAAGACCGACACTGCTTTGACCACAAGCGATGCGATTACCGTATTGTTTCCCGACTCCGCTGTGTCGATGGACAGCCCAACCCCACAACAGCCCACCCCCGGCCGCGCCAATATCCTCGACAGACCTCTCCGCTGGTACCTCTGCGCCCTACACAGCCAATCTCGCACCCAAGACATGCTCACCACGGTCTCACAAACCTTATCTCAAGGCTACACAATGTACAACAGAACCTGGAACGACTTCATCCAAATGCTACTCGAAGCCCAGCCGCCGCTCATTAACCTCGCGTTCGTCCTCGCCGAACGCTTCCTTATGCCCTCCTGGCCTGGCTGGGTGACATCCGGAAGCAAGCAGCCAAGACCGCCTAAGCGCTCCGATATCGCGCATGGATCAGAATATATTCGCGCGAGATATATGTCGCCGCGACAGTTGATACCGCAGTATAGGACGTTGGTGCAACTGGGTGCGGCGCTGTTGAGGCTGCGGCGATTGGAGGTTTCCGGGGAGTTGGGCAGGTTGGATTTGGGGGCGTCCAGGAAGTATGTGGGGAGTGTGAAGGCTGTGAGGGAGGCCGCGCCCAGAACAATCTGGGCGGTGCAGAGTATGCCGGCTGTGGAGGATCATTTGCAGAGAACTTTGTTGAGAGGGGAGGTCGGGAGTTTTGGGCGGTCCGGGTAGCGATGGTGTAGGGGTTTGCTGGGCCATGGATTTGGCGTGGAGTAAGGGGTTCGGGGCGAGAGGCGGTGTGTATAGGTGTGAATTAATTTTAGGATGAACTCATCAAAATCAAGCTCTTCAGCAATGCGTCGGAGACTACATAAGGCAGGCAAATTGGTCTGCACTACTTTCTTTTACAAATGGAAGATTGAGGGATATCTTCTAAAAAGACTAGTCTAGGTACTAGTTCACTTACCACGAAAGATGTCGGCTAGGTAACGCATTCAACCTTCAGGTTGCGATCACTATTCTATCAGGTAGTAACAGATCTATTAACGCTCTTATTTAAGGACTCGCCACGCGGCAGTAGGTTTACGTGGCTCATAGTAAGGTAGGTTCTAAGTTTTACGCCAAGCTTTTCTGCTGGAAGCCCGGTCACAGTACAGTACCTTGGCAGTTGAGATGACATGCATGACGAGGACAGACTTGTAGAACTGGGGTTGTAATGGCGATGCCAAACGCTGTACCTCATACCAGTCTCTGGGATCGATAGGTCACACGGCTCTGGTGTCTCGACCCGAAAGACCTCATCGCGCGTCTCGTCTTATCTTGTGGCGGCGAGAAGCTTTGGTAGCGTACATACGAGGCAACCTCTTGGATACCTGCTTTTCCCTGATGACTGGAGTCTGGACCTTATCAGGAAACAGACCTTCACCGTGAGACTGCTCATACACGCAGGCTGCCGTGAGCATGTATCACGCGGAGCAGCACCTTGGATGCCCTCACACGCCTTCGAAACAGGACTATGGAGACTGAGACCGACGGTCCGCGCAGTTCGACAGAGCGCACGGCCTGGGATGCTGCTCACGGGAATGAATGTACGGCGGTGAATGCGAATGGCATCCTCGGCATGCTTCCCGCCGGGGTAACCAACGAAACCCAGGACCCTCCGTTCAGTCGACAGTCGGTACAGTATTATGCGCGCCGCAGCTCCGTCTTCGATACGTTCACTCGGCGTCACTCTTCTGGCCGCGCCTCGCAGCGCCGAGCTTCGTTGCGGCTTCAACGCCTAACTACCACCGGCCGCAGATGGTGGAAGTTCACGCTGCGCGATTGGGATGACGAAGATGAGCAGGACTGGTGGTTCGCGTCGACGGCCATTCCGCTGCTGGCGGCGACCATCGGACCACTGGCAAATGTCATGAGTATTGCTGCTCTCGTCACCTATTGGCGCATGTGTCTGGCTCCTGGAGTAGACTCTCACACCGCGAAGCGATGTGCTTGGGATGGCGATCCAAGCGTGCTGGTGACACAGCTCGACGGACAGACGTACAGAGATCCGAGGTGGTGTTATTGGCTCAATCTGGCTTCTTTGATTGTTGGATTTATTGGGAACTTCTTCTTGCTTTGCAATTTCACGAACAGGATTCGTTATATTATCGCCTTGCCTGTCACGATCGTCATGTGGTATATTGCTACCGGCATACTCATTGCCATTACAGTCTGCATGGAGGTCTATGTGCCTCCTGTGAGGCCGCAACAGACATATACTCAGGGTTTCTGGTATGCCGTCCTTGCTGCATGCATGTACATGATCTGTTCAATGTTGCTTATGGTTAATATGCTTGGATATTTTTGGGGACATTACCCACAACACTTCACGCTCACCGAATCGCAGAGGACACTCATCCTGCAGACAATGCTTTTCTTCATCTGGCTGGCAGGCGGTGGAGGCATCTTCTCAGCGGTGGAATCACGGTACGGGACACAAGATCAAGGTTGGAGCTTCGTCAATTCACTGTACTTCTCAGATGTCACTATTTTGACGGTCGGCTTCGGCGATATGTATCCTTCATCGAATGTCGGTCGCGGCTTAGTCTTTCCGTATTCTGTCGGTGGCATAATTATGTTGGGTCTGATGGTTTCGAGCATTACCAAGTTTGCAGCCGAAATTGGGACGGAAAAGGTTATCAGGCGGCACGTCGAGAACGCCAGAACTCGAACCATTGGTCGTACAGTCACTTCATCTATGGAGCTCGAACAGAGAAGAGGCTTGCAGGAGGGTGAAAGACCCGTCATCTCCGCTCCCATCCAGGCTGTAGATGCGTCACGGCCAACGACAATCCACATCAGCGATCCAAGAGCCGAGATGAAAGGTCCAAGGCGTGTTGGAGCGGGCTTTGGTACTCTCAAGCGCGTGGCTTCCTATGCCACTCAGCCTACCAAACGCCGTACTCGTAAACCAAAGTTGATCCTGCTGCGAGAAGAGAAAGATCGATTTGAAGCCATGCGGCACATTCAGCACGACACCTCGCGATTCAAGCAGTGGTACGCTCTCAGCATGTCCATCATCGCTTTCGGCGTTCTCTGGTGCGCTGGCGCAGCAGTCTTCTGGGTCTGCGAGCGCTATACACAGGGCATGACATACTTCCAGGCACTGTACTGCTGCTATGTCTCCCTCCTCACCATTGGATACGGCGATTTGGCACCCAAGAGCAATCCAGGGAGGCCATTCTTTGTGTTCTGGAGTTTGATCGCGGTACCGACCATGACTATCCTCATCGCAGATCTGGGCGATACCGTCATCAAGAAATTCAAGACCGGCACTTTCCGCCTGGCAGACTTTACCGTGTTACCGAAGCATGGTGTGTGGCGCGACTTTGTGGAAGAGCAGCATTGGCTGTTCACTTGGCTGCAGCAGCGCAAGGAGCGCAAGGAGGCGAAGGAGCGGCTGGAAGAAGGATTCCGAATTGGACCGGATCCGAACCTCGCGCCCACTCCTACGATCGACGAGCTTGCTAGAGATGAGCCGAGCCATGTAGAGCTGGCACGGAGACTCCCGGCCGCGATCCAAAAGGTCGCCGCCGATGTCAAGGACAACTCGAAAAAGTTCTATTCCTACGAAGAATGGGTCGAATTCACGCGGCTCATCCGTTTCTCCGCCCGCAAGCCTGAAAATCGCGAGACTGCCGACGAGGAAGAGGAGGGGTTGATCGAGTGGGACTGGATCGGTGAGGATAGTCCGATGATGTCGAAGGGTAGCGAGGCGGAGTTCGTGCTCGAGAGGTTGTGTGAGAGCATGAATCGGTGGGTCAAGCAGACTACTCAGGCTCTGTTGAAGAGTGATGGTGAGGACGGTGATGAGAAGCTCCCAGGGTCCGGGAGACGACGTGGTAGTGAGAATGGCAGTCTACGAAGGAGGATTGTGGATGGTGACTCGTTGGATGACGGGGTCGGACCACAGGATGAGCGGGAAGATTGACCATGTGACCATGAGTGCACGACGAAATGATCAGCGGCGGTATGTCTGATGCGCTCACACGGTGCGTTGGATGTATATCATTTATGATGTGTTATCTAGGTCTGCCCTCCCGGCGCTCAAATCTACGTGCCCTGTCATTCGCAGGCGAAGCGAGTCGGCACCACATTTGGGAGAGGTCTAGCTGCATAACTCAGCTGCGCGAGTCACTGCGTTATGCCAAAGTCTAGTGGTGCAACGAACTTACAATCTACAAGTAACTCTGTCATTGTCGCGCAACGATAAGGTAACTTGGACCGACAGCTCTGTCTTGTCGTCTGAAAGCGACTTCACCTCCGCATTTCAATGAAGAGGGCGGACGATCATCTGGTGAATTGGTAGACATGGGGCTAATCAATGCCCGCACGCATCATCTGCAATGGTTCAACGATTCGCGAGTGCCATCATATGCTATACTCTCGCACACGTGGGGTGAAGAAGAAGTCACATTCACCGACATGCACACGCAGACCCAGAGCGAGTACACCACCAAGCAGGGATGGCAGAAGATCCTGTTCACCTGCGCTCAAGCTCTTGAGGATGGTATTGAGTGGGCATGGATTGATGCCTGTAAGCTTCAAGCCGCAGCGGTGAGAAATGTGTCGTCTGCTGATGCATCCCAGGCTGCATAGACAAGAGCAGCAGTGCAGAGCTGTCGGAAGCGATCAATTCAATGTTCTTCTGGTACTGGCGGGCACGGGTCTGCTATGCGTTTCTTGAGGACATCTCATACCAGCCGCGCTGCGAAGACGAAAGTGTGCAGGCCTGTGATCTCAGCCTTTGGCAACCTGGATCGGAAGGGCCTCATGAGAGATTCCGCCCAAGCCGCTGGTGAGAATCAGAGGGGCATTCTTTGCGCCGCTTGAGCTGATCAATGTTCTCGTGCAAGGTTCACTCGTGGTTGGACTCTGCAAGAGCTGATAGCTCCCACACAGCTGCGGCTCTACGATAAAGATTGGCGGATGATAGGAGACAGGGCGTCTATGACCTCAGCTCTGCAAGAGCTCACAGGCATCGATCAACAGGTCCTTTGCTGGTCTGGCTCAGGAATGCTTCCGGACGATTCAATCACCGCCTTACGGCAACACCTAGATGGCTACAGTATCGCTCAAAGGATGTACTGGGCCAGCTCGAGGAGCACGTCACGTCCCGAAGACGTGGCATATTCGCTTCTTGGTTTGTTCAACGTCAATATGCCATTATTGTACGGCGAACGCAGCAAGGCGTTCATTCGACTGCAGGAAGAGCTTATCAAGGCCTCCACCGACGATACCATTTTCGCCTGGCACCAGACCAAGACAGATAGGCTGGAAGTTAGGGATCGCGGGTTTGATGGCCAGTCGCGGCTGCTGGCCGACCACCCGGCACAGTTTTCGCACAGTAGCAATATCGTGTGTCGCCACTATGGCGTTCACCATAATGCATACGAATTGACAAATGCCGGGCCCAACATCACCGCACCAGTGATACATGAGGATTCGGCCGGATTGCCAAAGAGCTGGGTCATCCTGAATTGCTGCCACCGCGAACGACCTTTCGCTGCCTTAGCATTACAGCTATATTACTCCAAAGAAGGCAAGCACTACGAAGTCTCGCGCTCCTCCCGGAATCTGCGACCTACCTTGCCGGGTTTCTTGCGCCTTGACGAGGAAAGCCGGGGGATAAGACTCGAGACCATCACAATTGCCAGATGTTCCAAGTCGTCAAGCTCTCCTCCGCTGTCACTGAGATCTGTCACGAGTCGTGGATGTGTCATCATCGAAACGGACATGAATAATACTCCCATTGAGCTTCTGCAAACGGCACCGACGTCGGGCATCATCCGCAGTCTGTTGCATAGTCAGTTCGTCAGCCTGCCTGTAGCGCACGCATCTGGGTTTTCGGCTGTGGGTGTACGCCTGGAACTCAATCAGCTATTCTTAGGCCGTAAGTCAGATTGCCAGATCGATGTCATCATCCATAGCCGAGTCCGGGACACGAGAGACAAATGGAATCATTTGGTGCTTCATGAGGTCAAGCTGGCCTTAGTCCTCGTAGCAGACTTGAGGGTCGATCTGCGCCAGCGCGTGCAGTGCTACGAGATGCAGCTACCGTGGACTGCGGAGTCCACTTCAGAAAGCCTCAACGACGATGTTGCGATCGAAGATTACAATGCAACAGGACCAGAGAAAGCGCTCCTCGCCATTCCAGACTCGAAATGGGCTGTGTAAGCGACGCTTTTTCCCGCGGGCCCGCAGAGGAGCCCCTGGATCGTGCAACTGGGCGTGCAGGAGGTTGTGGCAGACGCCTCTGACAAGGCCCCCGTCTCGGCAGCACCTGGATGTTCAGAGGCACGTCTTCAAGTAGCGCTGTTCCAGGATCGAGGCTGGGACGGCTCGCTGACAGAGCAGCCTGCTGTCTTGATATCTGACTGAGCACGAGATGCGACGAATTACTGGCCTGCACTCGTGAAGTGGTGCGTAATGTGATTTCCTCCGCATCCGGTATGCGCGTTACCAGGCGCTGGCCATTGGCGTCGGAGTGCTGCGGTGCTCTGCGTGGAATCACAAATGTGAGACAGGGCTGTTCTGAGATAACAACACAAAGCAAGGGTGAGTGTGTACATATAGTAGCAAGAGAAGCTGCCGCAAGACCGCTACCCCTTCGATGAACCTCTTGAATTCTGCTTTAGCATCGACATGGCACTTTTCCACGAGCAACGAGAAGAATCATCCGCATCCGATCATGCACGCCAGAAGTACACCAGTTGCCACAAAAAGATCACCCAAAAACCTCCAGACACCACTTCCCTCCTCCCCTCCTCCCCACAACCTCCCTGAACTACCTCACCACAACCTCCCCTGCACCAGTCATCACGATCAGCATCTACCCCTAATACCCTCTCCAACCTCCTCTCTCCTTTGACCTCTCATGTAGCGAGAAAAGTTGGAAACACAAACACCCACCACCACCGCCGCACAGCCCTCCTCCTTTGCCTCCTCCAGACAAGAAGATCGAGAGACCAAGCTTGGATCTCTGCAGAGAAGCCCAAGAGGGGACAAGAACCCGTTTGTGCGCCACAATGTGCATGAGTGCCCGAACAAACACCGACGACCTCTCCTGATCTCTCGTCAGAACGGCTTGAGTAAGGCGAGATGGCGCAAGGCCGGCCAGTCCTGCACCCAAACACCGAATCGACCGTACCCACTTCTCGTGTCAACGGATACGGTCGTAGCATGGGGTGGTGGGACCGATGGAAGTCATGCATCGAATCGAGTCGAGTCGAGTCGGCCAATCATGCAAGAAACACGGACGACCTCCGCTGAAACCTGCTACTGAGTCTCGACCAGGCGACTATGAGGTCGCATACAGGCGATGCAAGTCCAATAGACTGTATACACCACATCCAGCAACAAACCTCACCGCCCGAACCCAAACCATCCCCTCCGCTTCTCCACCTTCTCCTCCCCACCCACACCCACACCCGCATCCGGTACCCGCACATCTCCATCCCCATCCCCACCGACGACGCCCTCGCCTGCCCCTCGCCCCGGATACCCCACGTAATTCCACGCCACGTCCAGAAACATCGGCTTGACCGGCACGGGCTGGACCGCCGGCGGATACGCCACCAGGTGCCTGCAGTCCACGCCCCGCCCGGGCGACGGATACGCCATGAGGTTCTCCACGGCCGGCGCGGCCGACACCATGTCCTTCTCCGCCGCGAGACGGGAGTTGGACTCCAACTTCTGCATTTCGACTCGCGCGTGCGTGCGGCGCAGCAAGGCGGTGGTGTGTTTCTGTAATTCCTCCGCGGAAGCGGGTAAGATGTCCAGCGACGGCGGGGCGGAGTCCTCGGCCGTCCTGCTGGTCGATGGGCGGACTGTGGAGGCCAGATCCTGCGCGCGGCTGAGGAGCGCCAGGGCGTTCAGGTGGTTGCCGAGCAAGATATGCGAGTACGCGATATTGACACACTTGAGGGCGCGGAAATACGCAATCTTGCCGTCCAGTTCCTCTACAAAGCTCGCATCCCGCATGGCTCCCCGCAGTTCCTTGATAGAAAGGATGTCACGCACCGTCGCGTCGAACAGGACGTTGCGTTCCCGCAACCTCGCCAGGCGACGGCCACGCGGTTCTTCTTTCTCCGGATACTCACTCCCATCCTTGCGTTTGCGTGGCCTCTTCTGCTGATGAGGGGAAGGAAGGGCAAGCCCGTCATCTTCTCCGATCAACACGCGGTTGCGGCCGATACGCCAGGAGATCATGTCGTAATTGACCGACAAACTCGTGACGCGTAGATCCTGCATACGCGGGTCGCCTTCATCCACGCGCTCCTTCTCCAGCTCATCAGTCGCGCGTTTACTGGCGTCGGCAGCGTCCTGAGCAGCAACGAGGATGTCGTCGTACGCGGCCGCTTTATCGCGAGATGACGCCGTAGGATTAGAAGAAAGGTAAGACCGCAGCTTCGCCTCAGCAGTACTCACCCCCGCCAAGGCCTGTCCGATCGACGCATCCACGATGTTCGCTTTCCTCCCCCTCCACGTGACACTATTCCGGACCTCCATCGGTCTGGCCTCCTTCTCCGCCTCCGTCTTCGGCGCCGGCTTCTCCTTCAACGCCCACGCATCCACCGTCTCGACACGACGCACCAAGTCCTGATCCTCGACGGGGAAGTACCTCCTCGCGACCGTGGGGATGCCCACCGTCCTCGCCAAGCCGGCCTGGTACGCCGCATACCTGATCGTCGGATCGACCGCAGTGGCCAACACCTCCTTGAACACCTCCTTCTTCCCCCGCTCATACAGACTCGCATACACCACCCTCGCCTCCGCATACGCCCGCAGACAACCCCTCCACCGCTCCTTCCCCTCCTCGCCGCCCTTCTGCCCTCCCGCCTGTTTCTCAAACTCCTCCGCGCCCGCCAACGACGCACGATACGCCCGCGCCTCGAGCACATCCTGGTCACTCGCATGACTAGTATCCTGCCACATCAATAACGCCACGAGCCCCTCGGCGATCTTGGCAGCTTTGTGCAGTCGGGAGATGATATGCGCTCTCGTGCTGCCCGTGATGCCGCCCGCGTCGTCCGAGTGCGAAGTCTTGATGTGCATCGCATGCGCCCACGCCCGCTCGCTCGTCAAGATGAGTAAATGACCGTATTCATGGTTGCTCCCGATGTTCTCGGCGGTAACGTCCCTCTTGGCGAATTTCTCCCTCTTGGGCGTTGCGAGACCGAGGCGTTTGCGGAGCGAGTGCAGTTGGCGGGAGAGCTGGGCGCGGTAGGTGGCGTAGTCACCGATCAGTAGAGTCTCACGCCGGGCGGAGACGAAGGCGGTGATGTCCATGACGGTACGCAATGGGTGGTAGACGAGATACAGAGTGGGAAGCCTCAACACCTTCGGTATATCCAGTGGAATTTGGCGGGGCTGCCATGACTCATGCTGCAGTATAGATATCACAACCCGACATCATCTTGATGTGGTAATACCAGAGATAAACAAGTGTCATCTCAACGTAGTAATACGCAAGATAATTGACTCTTGAGATCCGACGAGGACCTCATATTCCCAAGTATACACTCATAACTAAACCCGCACCCCGCACCAAAAAAACGCCATCGCTAATCCCGCTCACATTCCCTCATCCCCAAATAAACCCCCTCACTCCCTCCCCCCAACCCCCCCCTCCCCCTCCCCCAGCCCCCCTTCCTTCCTCCCCGGCCACCCC